>CAIGRB010168359.1:7623-52529 GCA_903798255.1 Fraxinus quadrangulata
TTGGGGGGGGGGGGGGGGGGGGTGGGGTGGGTAGATTAATTTAAATTGGGGTGGGCTGAGTTGTTTTGGTGGGTGGTAGGTTTGTAGATTTATTTAATTTTATAATATTATTGTTAATATTTAAAAATTATATTATCATCTGATTTTTGTTTTAAAAAAACTTTATATCTGAATTTTGAAGTTGAAATTTAAAAAATGTGATTGAGTGTAATTTCCACTTGTAGATATAAGGCATTAAATTTAGATTTGGGCCAAGCACTCTCTTAACTGGGCGTCCAATATGGCCAAGTAATATCATAATAAATGGGTCAACACACTAACCAAACCATCAATCCAACTACAAGTTGGGTCCTCCCAAAGTGTTGGATCACGAGCAACATTAATTTAATTAAGTTGCTTCTAGTGGCCCAAATTGTTTCCAAGTCAAGCCATCAATAAGGTGTCGATATAAATATATCCAACATTGTTTTAACATTATCGTCCAGATTTATTAGGTATCAAAACCAAACATACATCAACTTACTTGAATAAAGGCTTCAAGAATACTCCTCAAGAAAGATCAGTTCATGCCGAAAAACTGAGGGAATCTGAAACAGTCTCTGCTATGTCTAGATTTACTATGAAAGTGATTTGTGTCTTTCTGTCAAAAGTTGGATGCCTGCTGAGTATGTCGAGTTTTTTTATATATAGACGAGTAGATTTGAAATCCTAAAACATCTAACACTCGAGATTTTTCAAAGGAAAATGTGCAGTCATGTTTGGAATATTGTCTGTGGGAAATCTTTAATGATAACATCTAAACTCGAGTTGATGCTCTGATTGTATTAGAATGGAGGAGTTGTCGTTGCGAAGCTTAAGTAGCCAGGCCAAAATTGTAGGAACAATGGTGTCAATAACAGGTGCTTTAGTGGTGATCCTCTACAGTGGACCAGTACTCATAACAATGCATGCAGCCCAAATGTCACCTACAGTTACAATTTCATTGGACACGAGTACAGTGTCTTCTGAATCAAATTGGATTATTGGTGGTATTCTCCTTGCAGCCAGTTATTTTATGGTCTCGATTTGGTATATTTATCAGGTACATAGTTCAATACGTATAGGGTTGTAGGGCCTGTATGGCAAGGCTTTTCAAAAGTCAAAAGTTACTTTTAAAACTAAGAAGTTGTTTTTGAATATGTTTGAATAATTTTTTGGAAATGCTTTGTATGACTAGAACAGTTTTTAATAGCTTTTAAAGAAAACTGGCTTACAGTAACTTTTTTGAAAAGCTATTCTACAAGATGTATAAGCTAAAGCGCAAGCCCTGCCAGACAGGTCATTAATTGATCATGTTGTTGTACCATAATTTTAATCAATAGCCTATTTTGCAGGCTAAAGTTGTGAAGAACTACCCAGCAGAATTAATAGTTGTCTTTTTCTACAACCTATTTAGTTGCATAGTGTCCACACCTCTATGTCTAATTATGGAACCATTTAGTGCATGGAAGGTGAAACCTAATGTAGAGTTGATCTCCATCTTATACTCGGTAAGAGCTTAATGGACTTAACTTTATGATTTTTGAGGAATTATCTATTGTATTAAATCTCGACTTTAATTAGGGAATAATTGGGTCGGGATTTGGTATCATTGTTCACACATGGGGATTACACGTGAAGGGACCTGTATACGTTGCATTGTTTAGGCCATTGTCGATTGCCATTGCAGCCATTATGGGTGTCATTTTTCTTGGTGATAATCTCTATCTTGGATGGTATGTATATTATCTCTAAAGAACTTGCTGCGTTTAAGATTCTTCATTAACTAATTACATATTCAATTTTTGGATTTGCAGTGTCATTGGATCGACAATTATATCAATGGGGTTTTATATCGTAACTTGGGCAAAAACAAAAGAAGTTGATGAAAATTTGAAAGAGCATGTCGCTGAATCATCGTCCAATGCAAATGTTCCCCTTTTAAAAAATCACAATGTTTCGACCAAATAAAAAATTGGTGGTGCATAGCAGCAAATTGCACATTTCAATCTTTAGTGCCTGTTTAAAAGTATAAAGGACATTCATATTGCTCTCGATGTAGTTAGATAATGAAATTTTACATTGATTATATATTCAATATTTGAACTCTTAAGAAAATTCTTCACCAATTGCTTGAGTTTTTGGTATTTGAGATTTTTGTGTTGAAATATCTCACCCTGCGCTGCACCATCCCCAACTGAGCTCCGCACCATACAGGTGTTTGACCATCTCACGCTGACGGGTGATGAGTCCGGTCATCTGTTGTGTCAACACTTCAATTTGTTGATGGAGTTTTGTTATCTCATCGCCTCGATCCCCATCATAACCTCGAGCACCACGATCCCTAACCTGTCCTTCAGGAACCGCTGTCAAGAGCATAGACTAGCTCTTATAGAAGTCTGATGTAGGCAGCGAAAAGAGAGAAGAAAATACGTGATCAACACTCCAATACTTGTAATCACTGGATGCTGATCCAGAGTTGAAGAATACTCATGGTTTTTATTTATTCAATTGTTCAGCCCAAAAAACCTGATGAAGCTCATTTCTTGTTTAACTTCATCGACAATCTTGCAGTAATGCATTTGTACTTCACAGTGCTTAGAGTTCAATTCTCAAAGCTATCTAGTCCCGTCAGCACTTTGCACCAAACATGCACTAGAGGTTTTTCAGAGTTGAGTTGAGAAAATATGAAGCAAAAGAAGATTCATTTTTTTTTTTTTATGAAAGTACAAATTTACAGTTCTAATTCAGGGAAAAGGTTTGTCTCTTGATCATCTCCAATAAAAGTTCATTCCACACATCAATGGGGCCTGGCAGGCACCAATGGATGCAGTCACTATAACCCGTCATCCAGGTGTTGCCCCCGTAGAGTCCAGGGTGCCCATCTGGTCTCATCCCCATAATTTCTGTTATATCAAGAATTTCAAACCTATTCCCTAAGTACTCTCCTTTTTCTCTCGCCGTTTCAATTTCTTCCACTTGAATTTTCCTGAGTTCCCAATTTGAATCCCTCCCAATAGCATCCTCTATCATGACCGGTCGAGTTCTATTGCACCCACCTCCCGTATTCCACGTGCCATTCTCGAAGTGAGACGGTGAAAATGTCCTCAAAACGGTAAATATGTTTTTACAGTTCTCGCACTCGTTGATTTGTTTAAATGCAGCTTGGAAGGCCCGTTTAATGGCGAAATTCAGCCCGAGATCTGTCATGTTTGGTACCTGGCACAATATGCAACCTATAAGATTGCTGCCCTCGTATAAATAATGCTGTCTGAAGAACCACTGGACGTCTGAGAAAATTGCATAATCTATTAAAGGTATTTTTTCGGACCAATTTTGATCAACCTTGTCCAGATGTAAATCAAAACTACCGGTGGCTGAACCATTGAACATTGTCTCTGTGGCATTGACTAAGAATTGAGACCAGAGGGCCATGAGGGTGAAGTTGTGCTTCGGAAACTCCCATGTCATGGACCGATCTTCAGCATCCTTGTATACTTCTTTTGGTGTTTCTTCCTGCAAGATCATGCACCACCATAAGGTCTGAGGATTAATTGCTTTTGAGTTATGATGAAATAAACATTAAACTGACAAATTCATGTTGAATGGTGATGATCCCAAAATTATGACATAACACGAGCATTATGTCCCGAAGATGAGTATGGTTTATTTCATCAATTTCGTTCTACCCTCCTCGGGGTATGTGCCTCCTCGGGAACATGACCACATCCCCCACCGCGTAAGTCTCGTCGGTCTATTCCCCGGGCATGAGCATTCCCAGTCAGCTTCAGGGCTCCTTAAGGTCAAGCATTGACCTCGAATGCAGTGAACTTGGTCTATTAGGACTCTCTTGTATGATAAGGCTTATCCAATTCTAAGGAGCTTGAGTCCTGCTATAAATATGTTATTTCATCTTGAAAAGACTATACCACCGGAGTTTTATCTTTGCCCAAACATATCAATGGTACAATATCAATTAAGTTGCAACTTCTAAGCATAGTAGGACTCTTAGAGATTTGAATGTACTACATATCTATATAAATACAGCATCCCAATTCATTATCTAAGTTCGCTTTTACATAATTTTGTAGCATATATCATTTCGCATAAATTATATCTCTAACTTAAGCATTAGAGAGGCGACGAGAAAACATCTCGTCGCTTTTATTTCAAGTACCGGAAGATTATGTTCGTACTCATTCTCAATCCTCAAACTCGAAAATGAATAGATACTGATACTACCAAAAATTGTACCTGCTGATTCTCGAGCTTGACGATTGAGAATGAGCACGAACAAGATTTTCCGGTACCTGAAACAAAGGCGTCGAGGTGTGTCCCCTCTGATGCTTAAGTCGGAGAGAGAATTTAAGAAAATATATGTGCTGAAAAATTAGGTGAAAACGTACCTTTATAATGAATTGGAATGATATATTTATAAAGGTAGATAGTGCATTCTTAGTAGGATTACAATGTTGAAATCCCTAGGAGTCCTAATCATGATTGGAAGTTACAACTTAATTGATTTTGTATCATCCAGGTATTTGGACAAGGTTGGGACACCGATGGTATAATCCTTTCAGGATGAGGTAACATATTATCAGTAGGACCTCGCTTTCTTGGGTCGGATAAGTATTGACCGAAAGTAGAGTCCCAATAAATCAAGGAATTCCCGATAAGAGGCTCCAATTGTAAATTCGAGGAATAGCTGTTGGACCCTAGGCTGCTCGAGCCCGAGGAGAGATAACCCCGAGGAGATCATGGGGGAAATGCTCAAATGGGCCCTAAGATTCCTCGGGATATTAGCTGAATATTGATATCATCTGGTACGATTTTTTGTAGCCTCAAATGGTTTATTTTGTTGGATATTTCATTAATATATCGAAGAATCACAAACTCTTTCCCATTATCAATGAATGGTGACTATTTCAAGAGCTAGTCCTCTGTAGCTTGTTTGTCAATGTGCATTGCAAAGAAAGAGAAGAAATATTTCGAGTATGAAATTTATCCATTATACTGTCTAATTCTGTGAGGGTTTAAATCTAGCCCAGCCAGTCCATTCACAAAGAGGCTTCAAATAGCCCGCTTACGTTGTAGGGCGGGCCGGGTTTTGGTCTTGTAGATGGGGTGACGTGGTCCACTTGAGACACCACACTGCCCATCGTACAGTGTTCATAACAATGTCATAGCTGCATCCAATTTGATTCTGGATTTGAAGATTAAGTCAATAAAATCAGATTTTTAGTAAAGTTTGATAGAAGTTGATAAAATATATGGATTAAAAAGTGTGGAACTCATAAAATATGTGGTTGAAATGAATTGTTTACTTTGAATTAAATTAAAATTAAAATTTTAATTGGCACCAAACAGGGGCTAAGAAGATGGGTGTCGGACTAACCGTCGACAGGAGGCAAAGTAAGGAATCCATTTGATTCCGGGCAAGAGAGTCACCGATGAAAGCCATTGTCTTCCCTTGAACAATACTAAGAAATGTTTTCGAACTGAAACGAGAAAGTTCACATTGTTCTGGTTTCCATCTCCAGTGCAGAAAATCTTTATCCTTCCTCCCATGAAAAAAACAGTTTCTTCTGTAAGGGATTGTTGTACAGCTAAAATTTGTATACAAAGTGTCCCTCCTGTCTGGAATCCATTGACCCTTAAACAAGTTGCAACTTCTGCTAACTGCAAAAACATAACTCTTCAAACAAATTCAGTCAAAAGAACTCAGTGGATTATTAATTTACTTACCGTTTTCATACGGTCGAGTGACGATGTTTGCTTGACTGTATTCCTGAACAATTGTTCTGGAATAGCAAAGGATGTAGAAAGTGAGAACTATAGTTAAAATTGCAGTACAGAAAACCATTGAAGCTGAATTACACATATTTATGAGTAATCTCTCCATGAAGATTTGATTTCTGCAGTGTGATACTGTTCTTGAAAGAGAGTGAAGAGAGAGAACTGTAGTTTTCCCACATAAAGAACACAGTCTTTTGATTTTAATTTTTCTCTCTGTTACTTTACAGCTTTGACCTTGATTTGCTAGCTCCACCAAGCTAGACAGCCGCGATTTTCTCGCCAACAAACATGGCCTGATTTATGAACATTGCCTAACTCACGGGACATAAAATTATATGCCCCATTTATGATAGTTAGAGACTGACTAATCTGTCGTTTTATGCCTTTTTTTCTTTTAAGAGGTAGAAGAGAGTAGTCCTCGGACAGAATTTGACACGTTTTATGTGCAGCGTGGAACATGATAAAATAGGCAGCCCAGAAGCGAGCCGGCCCATTGTCACTCATATTTAGGGTCTATTTTACGGATCTTTTGAAAAGTCAAAAATTGTGCCTGAAACTAAAAGTTAATATCGAACAAATTTGCATAATTTTTAAAAGTGTTTTATCTGACTATAAGAACTTTTAGAAGTCGACTTAAGATAATTCTTTTAGGAAACTGTTTTACAAGAAGTCAAATTTTCAAATGAGCCGTTAATGATATTGACATTGTGAATGATCCATTTTGTGCTTTTCAATTTTGGAAGTTCAACTCCGAAGTCTCTCGGAGCGTGTTTTGTAGAGAAGATTAGATATCATCGTGTAGAATTTAAGAATATAAGTAAGTTAAAATCATGTTAATTGTAAAGTTTAGTACTTTGCACCAAACATGCACATGAGGTTTCATAGAGAATTGCCGAGAAAATATTGGAGTTTTCAATAGAAAAAAGGATGCGTATGTTGATTATTTGATGTGAAAAAGAAAATTTATATGAAATACAAATTTACAATTTCAATGCAAGGGAAAAAAATTTATCTCTTGATCATCTCCAACAAAAGTTCATTCCACGTATCAATGGGACCAGGCAGGCACCAATGGATGCAGTCGCTATAACCCTTCATCCATGGGTTCCCCCAATATACTCCAGGGTGCCCATCAGGTCTGATCACCATAATTTCTGTAATATCAAGAATTTCAAACCTATTCCCTCTATATTCTCCTATTTTTCTTGCCATTTCAATTTGTTCAACTTGAATGTTCTTGAATTCCCAATCCGAATCCCGCCCAACAACTTCTTCTTTCCCTATCGGTCGAGTTCTGTTGCAACCGCCTCCTGTGTTCCATGTGCCATTCTCGAAATGAGAAGGTGAAAATGTCCTCAGAAATGTAAATATTTTTTTACAGTTCTTGCATTCATTGATTTCCTTGAATGCAGCTTGGAATGCCCTTTTTATGGCGAAACTTGGCCCGAGATCTGTCACATTTGGTGCCTGACAGTACACGCAGCCTATAAGATTGTTGTCCTCGTATAAATAGTTCTGCCTGAAGAACCAATGGGCATCCGAGAAAATTACATAATCCATGAGAGGTAGTTTTTTGGACCAATTTTGATCGACCTTGTCGAGTTGCAAATCAAAACTTCCAGTGGCTGAACCGTTTACTACTCTCTCAGTTGAGATAACTAGGAACTGAGACCAAAAGGCCATGAGAGTGAAGTTATGCTTCGAAAATTCCCATGTCCTAAAAAGATCTTTAGCATCCTTGTAAACTTCTTTTGGAGATTCTACCTGCAAGATTAAAAGCCATTATAAGGTTATAAAACATTAACCAGCCAAATTCATATTATTTGTTTCGTCAATATTCATTTTAGTCCAAATAATCGAATCTTTTTACGTTTTTCTATGCATATTGTCATAGTTCATTACAAGCACGAGCAGTTTAGACATAACTCGACTATAGAACTGGCTTGTAAGGGAAAATGTACCAATGTGCTTATAAAATACGCTTTTCTCGACGAATGTGGGACTTAGAAATAGATCCGCAAGAGAATAACCCAAAGAATGATGAAGACATTGGAACAAGGGAAAAACACAATTACTCCTATTTAGAATAATCTTAATATGTTAATGAGTTTAGTGTTGGTAATTATGCTTAGATAAATAATGGGACTAATGATAGTCCTTTCTTTTTCATAATTAGGTCTTGCTTTCTTGTTTCTTTCTTTCTTTTAATTTAATTAATATGTTACAGTAGTTCTTAATAAATGTGCATTATTGTACGGAGTGACATTATGGGCTAATTTATTGTTGTTTCTAAACCATGTGCTGACCAGCTAGCCAAATTTATATTTCTTAATACCCTTTTATTAAGTCTAGATGCCATTTTTCAATGAATGTTTGAATATTTCAAGAAGTAACTTACTGGTTACTCGTGTTGTGAAAAGAGGAAGTACTGTCTAGTATTTGGAAAATAAGTTAAAATTCTATGTTCGACCGACATACCAGGGATATCAATGGACCTAAGGATCTAGAAGGTTCTACTTATGGGCTCGGGTCGGGCCCGTCTTGACCCTTAGGCCATCCCAATGTGGACCAGGCCTAGATGGAGCGTGCTAGCTAGATTTTTTATGAGTCATGTTACACAAACATGCCAGGGGATACTTGGTGCAATATTATTGAGCAACTTGAATAAAAAAAGAAAAAAAAAATTAGTGACACGGATGCTAAGATGCTGCCATTGCAGCACCTATGCCTGCCCCTGTTTGTGGAGCCTCTCTGCGTAGCAATATTCATTTGTTATTGTTTCAACGTTCTTTTCGTACAAAACTTTGTCCTTTTGTTGGCCCTTCTTGGTCATAGTGCCAAACCTGCAGGCCCCCTTTCCCTGGGGTCGTGCCGGGCCTGAATCGGGCTTTTTCTGGTTTTACTTCCAATTTAATTCTAAATTCTTGTTAAAGAAGATGAGTTTTCAGGCACTAACCGTTGACAGGAGACACAAAAGGGATTCCATCTGATTCCGGGCTATTGAATCACCGATGAAAGCCATTGTCTTCCCTCGAACGGTACTAAGAAAAGTTTTCGGGCTGAAACGAGGAATTTCACATTGGTCTGGTTTCCATCTCCAGTGCAAAAAATCTCTGTCCTCCCTTCCATTAAGAAAACAGTTTCTTTTGTAAGGAATCGTTTTACAGCTAAAATTCGTATACAAAGAACCTCTCTCGTCTAAAATCCACTGACCCTTAAACAAGTTACAGCTTCTGCTATCTGCAAAACATATATGAACTGTTCAAAATAAAGCTAATCAGTCAAAAGAAAATCAATGGATTATCAGTTTCACTTACCATTTTTATACGGCTGATTGAAGACGGTGGTTTGATTGTATTCTTGATTGATATTTGTTGTGTGGTTGACGGTACTTCTTGGATAGTAAAGGAGAGAGAAACTGAGAAGTATGGTTAAAAACACAGTATAGAACAATACTGAAGCTGCATTAAACAGATTCTTTAATATCTCCTTCTTGAAGATGTGATTTCTACTGTGTGATGCTGAGGCCATCCTCCTCTTCTTGCAAGCGAGAGAGAGAGAGAGAGAGAGAGAGAGAGAGATTATAAGTGAATAACTAAGGAGAGAAAAAAACTGAAGTTTCATAGATTTGTTCAATAAAAAAACAGAAACTTGAATCTTGGATAATTGTTATTTCTATACTCACTGATCTGAGCTCTCTCATGTGCTTATTTTAGGTACAAATTATAAGTCAACTTAAGCAATTCGTGCAAGTTCATGAATTAGGTAGATCTACTTCTGTAATAAAGTTTAGGGATGACTTTTCTCGTACAATAATTTTGTTTCAACGTATAGCTTCAAAATTGGTTCCTAGTCCGTCTCACATGACACCACCACCACCAAGGCGGACCACCGCCATTTTCTTGTCACCAAACATGGTCTAATGTATGAATCTTAGAATTATTTCATGCTCACTTTTTGCCTTTATGAAAATTAAAGATAATGACTCATTTGTAGTTTTGTGCCTAATACTATTTCAAAAGTTTACATATCATTATCACGGGGAACATCAATATTGTGGACATTTGTGGTTTAACTTTTTGTATAATATTCATTATTTTTATAATATATTTGTGGTTTGTATGCAATGCTTAATTGGCTTATGGACTGAAAGAGATAGGGAATCTATTGTGAAACTAGAAGAGAGTAAAAAAAATTGCCTTCATCATAGGGTTTCAAACCGTTTAAAATGAGGAGCTCTAGCTTTACCACAAGAATGAAGGAAACTCGCAAAGAGCATTTGCATAAAGAGTGGAGCGAGATCCAAAAATCATAGGTTCGATGAAGGACTAAATTGAATAAAATCAAATTTTTGTATATATTTTTTGATTTGTTATTGTCGAGCCATGTTAAAATATTACTCTTCATATATATCATTTGGTCTGCAAATTTTAATTTTGATTTTCTTAATGGGCACGAATGGCAAGGTGCAATAATATTCGAATCAAAGTGTTGAGGAATTATGATAATACATAGCTTACTCGAGTCTTCTCCATACGAGATACAACTTTTGGGTACGTTTTTTCCTATCACTAATAGTCATATTTTTTTTTTTGACTAATTTATTTAAATATATAGCCCCTATTTGTCTACCATTATTTCAAAAAAATATTTGTTACGGTAAAATTCTCCACCACACATTCACCCAATAAAGTTGCTTTACTTTTCAACCATGCATTATTCAAAAAAATATTATTCATTACTCTATTTTTCTCACAATAATGGGAGAAACACACCCATAGTCATTCACAGTTGTACTAACATGACATAGATAATCAAATAAATTTTCTTCTATTAAAATCGACCGATAATCACATCTACATTATGCAATCGAGCAAGTCTTTTATGCTTACGAGGGGGAAGCCTCGAAAAATACATTCATGCTAGTCATACAATTTTTTTTTTGCAATCTTGATTGACAAATCACACTTGACAACATTACATTCATCAATTTCAAAAACTATTTTTAAATCAATGGTTCAAATTTTGAAAACATCAATGTTGTCGACCACAATTATCAAATAGGTTAATTCCGAAAAATATAGGGATAATTGCAGCAGTTGTCTCTAACCTTTCAACTTTTTGCAAACTTTACCCTAACCTTCACTTTAGACCAATCACGGTACCAAACCTTTCAAAAATTCGCACATTTGGTCGACTAACGGCAAGATGGATGGTTTCCATCCATTTGGATCCCAGGTGCGAATTTTTGAAAAGTTTGGGACTGTGACTGGCATAAAGTGATAAAATAAGGTAAAGTCCGTAAAAAGTTGAAAGGTTAAAAATTACTGCTGCAATTATCCCAAAAATATATTAATGCACTTCTCATAGAAGGACAATGATACTGTGCTGATTATCAACGGGTCAATGTCAAGTCAGCCCCTATTTCACGGTTGTTATCAATTTACTCTGTGTTGTAGGGACTAAGCCGGTGATTACTGCAATTGTGTACACGTTACGTGAGACCAATGAAGCAAGTAATCATTGAAATTACTTTATGCCAATGGGTGATCCAGCAAATTGCTGTCTCCAATGCAAAGAATTGGAATATATTTGGTACGTATAATAGTTATCAACTTTAATAGATATAATACATGTTTGGCTCGAATTAAAATTTAATTTTAATTTAAATCAAAATTAAATAATTAATATTAATCATATTTTTTATGGATTCCATATATTTTTAATCACACATTTAAAAAATTTCTATCACAGTCCATTAAAAATTTAATTTTAATCCCCATCAAACACCATAATATAATTTGCTAATTTATCTAGTAACAAATATTTGCTTCATTAATATTTTTTTCTTGGCCACGAGGCTATTAATTTATAGAAATTTTTGTATGTATTAGAAGAAGGTTCACAATATTAGTTCATGACCTCTTTTATTACTTAGTTGGGTTCGTCTAGAAAGTTACGGGAGTTTTTAGGCAGAAAAAACATTACATTCTTCTCGATTTTGTTAATCTTTAGACGTCTAATTAGTTGCAGTGCCTCGTCACATTTCAAAGAAAATTGGTTAGCTCCCATCGAATGAAAAAGATATAACGAAGTTTAATTTGCATACAATTCATGTTTGAAATACCAAATGAGGAAAAAGTAAAAATCCATGTATTTTTTTTCATTTCCAAATATTGTAGAAGCCCTTCTGACCAAAAAAAAAAAAAAATTTGGCTTCGTTCTAACCTATTTTATTCCCCCATAGCTACTTTCTAACATCTCTCCACCATCAAGAGACATTAATGTCGCACAATGAATGAACTTAAGGAAGAGAGAGAAGAAGGTAGGAGACATCTCTCTCCTTTTGGAGGGAAGAGTGAGAAGAAGCTTCATCCCATCAAGCCTCACGAAATTCTTTTTTCATTTCCGACCATTCCTCAATGAATTCAATGACACAATCTAATAATTTCATATATTGCCCGATTATAACTGTTGGTGTCAAATTGGGCTAACACCTAGGCTTAGGATGACCCACCTCATTAAAAAATAAAACTAAAATCAATTGTGCAAGTTCACGAGTTGATCGCCTAGAATGAATGGAGACATTGAACTTGATTGTTTAGCTCAATGACCCATGAAGACAATACAGTTGGCCCCAAATATTAAAATGTGTCAAACAAACTAGGTTAGAATGAAAGTGGTGGCAGCGGAATCGGGATGGTAAAATGTGTGTATCGTAATTTTATGAAATGTAACACATTATGTTATAAATGTAAATTATTAAAATAAAAATAAATAAAGGTGTTTTGAATGGGAAGAGTTCGTAAATCAGGTATTAACTTTTACAATTGTAAAAATCATGTATTAACTTTTAAAAATGGAAAAATTAGGTATTTAGGTAATTAATTAAATATATTTTATTAATTAAATATATTAAAATCAAAATTATACAATTCATTGTCACAAATACATACTTATGAATCACAATTTATTTACTGGTCACATATTATCAAATTAATTATTTTGAGATAATAAATTAAAAATTTTGTAAGTTACAGATTATTTCGAAATCACAAATAAAATTTTTATAGGTCACAATTTATTTCATTGATCACAAATCAAAAAAATTATATGTCACAATTTATCTATCGGTCACAGGATTTCAGATCTGTTGGTCACAAATCACTTTTCAAGTCACAAGCTATGAAATTTTAAAGTCAAAGTTTAATATTTGATCGTATGTAACCAAGTAATTGGTCACATACACCAAATAGTGGTCACAGACCACCATCAACAACACTACTATCACCGTATCCACTCGTCTTCGTTGCTGCCAGATCCACCACCATCCTCGTCAATGTCACCACCAACACCATATCACCACCACCAAATCGTCGCTACCAAATCCAGTCAACTACCAACAAAAACCACAACCACCACCACTATCGAATCTCCATCCACCACCACCAACCACCATCAACCACCACCGTTATTGCACCACCACTACCACCATTAACAAACCACATCACACCACCACCACCACCTAACAAAATACCCCAAACCCGTCACCACTAGCACACCCCTACCTTGTCGTGCGCCATCCCGGATCCACCACCACTTCCTTTCCCGCCAACAACATAGGTATCACCACACCACAATCACAGCCTAACAAAAAAAACCCCAAACTCACCACCACCAGAACCTCCACCCCTGTCGCCACTACCTAGATCCACCGCACTAGATTCACCACCACACCACACCATACCACTTCCACTGCCAAAATTCAATAAACCCACCCCAACCGCCAGATCCATCATCCACCACCACAAAATCGCCACCACACAAAACACCACTACCACAACCACCACATAAAACACCGCCCAAACCTCACTACAACCACTATTGGCGAAGCGTCGTGATGAATAGCCGGAGCGATTACATCGTTGCGACGGATATTAGTATATCAAACAACAGCATCAGCCTTCGCAACGAACATCAGTATATCAGCGTTGCGACGGAGCGATTGCAGCATCGTTAACAGCAACCATCGCCTTCGATGCCGTAGTGTAGCCGATCGACGCAACTCCTTCATCGGTCGTCGACGTTTGAAGAGAGAGAATGGAGGGAAAAGAAGAGGAAGAGAAGGAAGAGTGATGAATAATTAGGGTTTGGGTGGATGAAGTTAATTTAATTTAAAGATATTAAAAAATTTAAATTGATACCTGATTTTTGAATTTTTTTTATCAAAACAGATTTTTGAAATGTGGCCTTGAAATACCTGGATTTGTGTAAGGGAACAATATATAACTCCTAATTTTAAAGATCACATTTCTTAAATAACAAACTCATTAAAATATTTAAAAAATCAGATGGTAAATAAATTTATTAAATATTAAAATATAATATAATATACATTAATTATTTCTACTAATGTCACCTTACCTACCACATTCTATCATCCCACTACACCACATTTCCTCCACCGGAGACGGCCAGCGGCTCCGATGACTGCTCCGACGGCCACTCCGGCTACTTCAAATTTTTTAGAAAATTAAAAATTAGAAATCACACCCCCACCCCATGGATCTACCTACCACCACCGCACCCTTACCTCCACCTCCTAAAAAAAATTACTGAAAAAATTTCAAGTCACTTTATATAATCAAACCACTAACACGCGTCATCTGCGACTAATTGTGTCCAAATTTGTATTCAATGTGACTAATTGTGATCAAATTTGTGTTCAGTGTGACTGTCTGTGACCAATTGAATCTTAATTGGAACCGTATATGATGAAATCACAATATGTTACAATGAACACAAAATTGGTCACAACCAGTCACGGTACACACATATTTGATCACAAATGGTCATCACAAACAAATTCGCTTATATACGGACCAGCAACACAATCCACCACCAGCAAATTTCGTGCACACAAATAAAAAGAAAAAGCAAAATAGATGAGAAAGGACTACACATGAAAATTGACATCATTCAAACCTATTGGCTACTGGCATCCATTCAATAATATCAAGGTGTTAAAACTTTTAGTTTTCCAGATTTCATAAATATATAATAATACCAACATTTGTACCGATTTCTCTCTGAATTTTGAAAACCATCCAGATTTTATTTATTTATCAGAATAGGTGATATGGGGTTAGGACCAGATTCTATCAACTGTAATATCATATATAATCAAAAAATAAATAAATTTCTAAAACGACTGACAAAATTTCCATCAAACAAAATCAAAACTTCTTCAAGAAAAGAAAATGAATAAAACAACACAAAATGATGATGTAAAGTTGCAATCAAATCCTTTACCACCCAGGATAAGGCTAGGGAATCCACCACATTCCTTACAAAAAAAGCCATAAGTACATAAAAATAAGCTATACCAGCATAACTTTTGTCATTGGGAGTTCCAGATTTGGCAAGAACTTCAAGATCAACAAGGCTTAAAGACATGAGGACCAAAGTGAGGGTGGACATTAAGCCTGCAAAAACCACCAGAAAAACAATCACTGCAATATGAACGAAAAACTCCGTTCCACAACATTTGTACTCTACCGCCATTAAATCACATTTTCTGCCTTTTCGTGAACTAAATTATGCTTAATCGAAGAGGAAGTAATTGTTAGCAATTATCATATCATCTCCTTCAATTTCATCGCAGTTTTTCCCTTGGCAATTTTAGATTCCACTCTCTGACGATTGCTTCATCGTCGACGACTTCTTGCAGCACTAGCAGTAGCCTTTTCAATAGCATCCTCAACCACAGTTCGCCAGCAACCTTTAAAAGCACTTCGGTTAGAACATACTTTATTTCCTGGTTAATAGTAGCAGATCTAGCAGCCTCCTCCTCCTCATCTTCGTCTTCAGTTGATCTTGAATAATCAATGCTCCAGTTGGAAACACCGATCGACGACTGTGAAGTAAAGCGCCATTGCTCACAACAGTATGTCACCTTTTTATGTCGTTGCTAGCGATAGAGCAGAATCATCGCGCGTAGCGGTGCTGGAAGTGATGGTATACACTGGGGGAGGAGTGTGTGATAGAGAGATGATATAGAGAAAGAAGAGAATGAATCAGGTTTGGGATTGTTCCGTCGCGAGCAGCGGTGCCGGAAAGATATGGTAGAGACTGGGGGTTGGGTGGGTGAGAGAGAGAGAGAGAAGAGAATGAATCGGGTTTGGGGATGAACGATTGATTAAATTTTTATTAATTACAATTAATAATCCTATTTATCACCTGATTTGTGAAAATAAAACCTAATTTCCTTTTTTGAAATGTAATCTTTAAATGCAGGTTTTGAGGTAATTTTCCCTTTGTGTAATTTCCTCGTTTTGAATTGTCTCATACTCATGGATAGGCCCAATACGACCCGTCTATTCAGTTGGGCTATGCAACGGTTTAGTCTGGAAAAAGATGAGGTCCGCCAGGTTGGCCTGTAAATGGGGTTTGAAATGGGCTATAAATTGGGCTTCTGTAGCGGCTGTATAGATATCTGGAGCTCATAATTGCTTCTCGTTCTGGGTCTTGAAAACCATTCAACGGATGAATGACTTGCTGAAGAAGTACCCAATATACGGAAAACTAGTCCGTCTCCGATTAACGGAATCCTTGAGACTCAAGCGAAGGGCTATTAATGCCACCCTGAATGTGAAATTGAAGTATATCGGGTACCCCATGGCCTCTTGTACTGAAAAGATCGATTTTTGAATGCTTTAGCTTTGTCTATATAAACGAAGCATGTCTATAATATATTTGCATACTACGTGTTCGAAGATTTTTCTAAGTTTTAATTTACTTCTTTGTTTTGTGTTTTCGATTTTCATGCCGGGAATTGGATGCCGAATTGGGTTTTTGGCCTGGATAATTGAGTAATAGAATTTTCATTGTCAGGTTGCAACATTCGATGGGTAGTAATGGCCAGTTACATGCTACCTTTTTTGTAAAGTTCTCTCTTTTCACTGCAATATGAGTACTGTTTTTGATATTGATGATCTCAGAGTTCAAAATATTTGGAAAAAGTTGATGTCTGAGTTAATACCACCAGTTTGCTTCATTCTGCTCTACCCTGTTTGAATTTTTTTTAAAATGTTGAATCTTATACAACGAATCAATACTATAATGTACAACAAAGATTCTTAGAGGTATGAAGAATTAACTATGATGTCATATTAGACATAGGAACAGGAACACAGTAGACTCTGCGCCTTATTTGTTGACACAAGTATGACACACAACTGATCTGATGTTCTTGTATAGAACATGTACCTTGTATCTTTCATCTCAAAATAACACTCTCATAGTAATTTCTCTGGAACCATGAAGGAACAAATTAACTATGATGTCAAAGTAAACGTAGGAACATGAACTTCAGAAAAGATGAATAGTTTGTACCTCATGTGCCTTATTTTTTTGACACACAACTGACATTCTTGTATAGAACATGTAATGTGTTTCTTTAATCTCTAAATAACACTTTCATAATAAGATTCTCCAGCGCCATGAAAGGACAAATTAACTATGACATCTAAGTAGACATGGGAATGCGAACGTAGGAAAAAATGAATAGTTTGTACCTCCTGTGGCTTAGAGAATGTTTGTTAGAGATTTTAAGTGACATAAACTGTGGGTCTTATGGAATAGAAAGTATGTTTGATCAGTTTAAATTGTGATTTAAGCTTTGTCAAAATGCATTTTTTTACACAAATTTGTCACACAACTGATGTTCTTGCAGATCAGGCCAATGCTCAAGAGTTGAATAATTTTTAATGCGTTGGCTTTGAACTTCAAAGTGTTGTTAAATTCTCACGCATTTCTGCTTATCATTTTAATTTCTGCTCACGCATATGCATACTAATGAAGTGTATCGCACTCGCACAGATATGGAAACCTGATGCAAAGGAAGAGGCCCTTTACTTTTTAGCTAAGTGGGAACACCCAAATGTAAACATGGCTGGAATTAATCAAATGCTGACTTTTGGCTGATTTGTTCCTTCTCTTTTATTACTCTACTTCATATTTATTTTGTCATGAGTTGTTTCTTTATTCCCTCAAAACCGTGTGGCTTGATTTCTGCTAATTTAACAAAAATGTTTAGAGAAAAAGTCGAATCTTTAACCAGACAGTCACGATGAAAAGTGATGCTAAGTTAGTTTGTTTCTCATTGAACATTGATTAAAAAATATTCTTTTCATCAATCAAAATTTATCCTTTTTTTTATCCGATTCGGCATTTTTTGGAATCAATGAATTCATTGGTCACGTGTTTATCTTTTCTCTCAGTTTCTCCGCTTCATCACAACCTCTTGTCTATGGCCTAACAGCATAGATTCCCCACCATGCTGCCTCTTGTATACTCTGCAATTTGTTTTCAAGTGTATGGAAAGTTTGTTGAGTTCTGGCTCCGGTATAAGCCAATTTGGCCATGTCTTAGCCCCCTTATCCCGGGAAAAAAGGGGGTGAAAATAAAGAGAGAAAGGAAAGAATGAAAGATGAAAATGAAGGTTAATTAATAAAGAATAAAAAAATCCAACCCAATCTTGTAGGATGCCTGTCATTTCCATCTTCACGGTAAAAGCAGATCTAAGCTAAACCAACTTCTTTGTTATTTCTGCAAGTGAATTGAAGCTTATTTAGTCATATCATTTCAGTCCGTTCAGATTAGAATCAGGGTTATCAAATTCATTTGAGTTTGAAATATTGTTTTTCTTTTTGTCTCACCTTTTCCTTCTCCAAAATGAACCTTTAGAGGCTTAGTGCTAGTGAAGCTATGAAGGTGTTAAGTTTAGAAATAGGGATTTTCAAGTCAATTTGTACGAGTCCCTAATAGTCATTTTATTTATGAAAGAAAGAAAATCTTTAATTGAAATTATATTCAGAACTGACACTAGAAATTTGTGCTGAGAACTGAAGGTCCATATAGTTTTAGCAATCATACGATGATAAGTTTGCAACCATGGTTATGTATAGTTCAAACTCACAGAACGAGATGTCTTTTAGTGCTGCTAAGGATTTGGACATCTCAACTACTGGACATGGTATTGAATCTTACTATTTAAATAGGCAGAGCCACATTGTTGTTCTGTTTGGACTTGGTGTTTCTTATCCATCATTAATAACTTGTCCGACTTATGAAATGGTTAAAATGCCATGTGGGGCAAATTGTCTTCTGATGAAGCCATCTTCATGAATCATAATTCTCGTGTTTTCACATCTTTGTGGTTAAGTTTTACTCTACATGCATGGCTTGTCTGTTTTACATACTTAGTATGATGTGAAATTTTGCATTTTGTCAATGCTGGCGATATTATCATTGCAATTATGGTTCTTTGTCTTTCGTATTAACGGGACTTTGCTTACTATTTCTGCTGGAAAAAAATGGTTTTAAAGTTGTAGGCCATCTTCAGAGCAAAGATTTGAATGGGCCCTAACTTAGAAGCGTTATCTTATATCCTAAAGAAAACTTAAGGTGGATTATGCCATTTGTGTTTGGCTTAAATAGCCTGAGTATGCTGGTTTCTCTTGAGGGTTAATTACTCTGGGGTGGGCTCCTCAGCTAGAAGCCACAAGTTGCTGATAACTTCCAATAAGATTTTGGATTGTCCCATCATTAATTGTAGAACTAGTAAGGTTGGCGTCGAAACCCATTACGCAGCTTTATAAACACTGCGAGAAGTGGTTGATTCGATTCTTATAGTCAGTTTAGACGAATTCAATAGCATTCTTGGGCATGTTGACACCTGCGTATAGTTGACCGTCTAACTCTCGAGTGGAGGCTCGGCCGAATATGGGTATTGCTACGACTCATTTGAGAAGGATCCAATTTACTATACCTAACTTCTAAGATCTGGGATTAGCTAGATTGTACCAACTAATCAATAGAATAAACTAGGAAACCACTTGCATGTGGAGCAGATGTAGATGTTTTAGAAAAGCAACTTCTCATAATCAACATGAACATGGGTGTTAATGCTATGTAGTTTCCATTTATATATTGTATAACTTAAATGAAAATAATCTCTTAAATTATTTTGTACAGTTAGCTTATCACATGATGCATCCAAATGGGACACACAGGCCACATGCTAAGAAATGTCCATAAGAGAAGGCATATAAACTATCCTTTGGCAGTGGGCTCTGATAGATAAGGCTGAAAATACATTGCAAGGTGGCTAGGGAGCATCACCATTTATCCTCATAACTCCAAAACCCCATCTGTTTTATGGTTAAATTTTATGTGAAAATGACTGTTCTATGTATATTAATTCTTTAATACAGTTAGGATTCTTTCTTCTTAGGTCACTATTAAAAAGTGTGAGAAAATAGTGATTGAGAAGCGACGATTATAATGAATCATGACTATCCTTTTGATGTAAAGATTTTACATCTCAAATATAATATACTTTAAAGTTCAAATGAAATTTATAGCATTTGAGAAATTGATACGCTCGATTTTTATTTTTGGACATCATTCAATTTTTCTTGATTAGTCGATATCTAAAACGTTAAATCCAGTGCACGACTTGACTTTTTTGAGGGTCGGTGGGACATGGGAGCCTTAGCTCGTGCATCAGTTTATCGAAATCACCTCCGCTCTCCCGAGATGCATAAAACAAAAGTATTATGAAAATTAAAATAGGTTTAGTGTGAAAATCAATATTAAATTTTCTTTCTTTACAGCAGGTGCTAGCTGGTGCAAAAGATTCTCCAATTATTGACTTTTAAGAAGGAAAAAAAATATTTTTAGATGGTCAACAACGTTAATTTAATTAATTAATTGGACTTACACTTAATTTGACACTAATGTATAAAGCATGTGCTGTCCATTTTAATATCAAGTGGTTCAAAACTTAAGTGAAAGTAATTAAGGACGTTGAAATATGATGATTATATATTCATTTTCTTTATTTTTCAAATTCCCTGAGTATAGTTAGTTAAATTAAAAAATAATATATATATATATATATAAANACACTGGATTCAATCGTGGCGTTAACCCAGCAAAAATGGTCAAACATTGTAGGAACCAAAAATCAGATTCAATTCATCACATAATTGCATCATCGAAGGATTCTTGTGACAAACAACTTTTGATTTTTCGTCTTCTTTATCTTGTGTCATATGAATTTCTGTGTCTCTTGTGTAGTTGGGAACCCCCACCACACAACCAAAAACAAAAAAAGAGGAAATAATTCGAGTCATGTCGAAAATCTATCGATTTGTAAATATACGTTCAAATTTGTCCTTGTTGGTAGAAAATGAGTGATATTTACGAGTATTTCAAGGGGAATACGAAAAATATTTGGGACTTGGGTTGTAGGCACTGCGAGTCATCCAACTTTCATTCGATTTGTTGCAACCAGATCCCACAAATTCAATTTAGTTGCAAATCTAGTCATTGAAGGCGTGTTTTGGAATATTGATTTTTTGGGAGAAATAGTGGTTAAACATAAGGAAATTTTTGAATTTACGTGTAAAAATAATTTATGGAAGAATATGTAATTGAAAATAAATTTTGAAAAAATGAATTTTCTAAAAAAAATGGTGCCAAACAAATTATACCAAATTGAAAATGAGTGACCCGACTATAACGCGATTCACTTACCCAATAATTTACTTATTTGTTGTGAAACGTACTTGGCAATATTTTCTATTGTAATTTTTTTTTTCATACAATAAAAGTTTCCTAATATATCTTGGGAATTACTCTTGCTTGCAGGTATATACCCCTAAACAGAATGGAACTAAATTTTTTGTACATATAAATTACACGTTTTTCTATAATTAAAGACGCGTAAAAAGGAAACAAAATCTAGGAAGACAATTTGCAATTTGCAAAGAATAGAAAAGTAAGAAAATCAAAGGGCAAAGAAAACTTACAAAAGAGAACTAATTTTTTTTCTCTATATATATTGAAGCGACGCAATATCTGACCGCGTCATTGGTAGGTGGATGAAGTGATTATTCTTCGTACGTCGAGCTAATCCAATTGTAGCATAGCTGAATCGAGTCGCTCGACTTGTCACTGTTGGGCTTGGCTCGCCCCACAAACTCGCTCCTTGTTGGGGGTGTGTCGAACATCACGAACTGCTCATGACTCAAGAGCCATTAGCAAGCTAGCTCACACACAAGCCGTCAAGCTTACGAGCCAACTCATGTAAGTCAACGAGCAACTCAAATAGAAAATTCGCAGTTCAATTATTTTGTTTTTATATTTTTTGTTTACAGTATGTTATAGTTGAGATCGCCTTCAATTATTACGTCATACTTGATCCAAATGATGTAAATCTTATCTGTCACAAAAGGCAAAAAATGACATCCTTTTCATTAAGAATGCACAAGTCTTGTGTTAAATTTAGTTGAATTTTCATAAGATGAATCATCCTAAAGGCATGATTGGCTGTGTAAAGTACAATGTGTGAACATAGTATTTTTTTAGTGGAAGTTTACCCTCTACATGTCGAGTTTATTTACAACTATACAAGTTTGTCCCAACTCACAAACTCAAGTTATCTTTTTGGGACATTTATTTAATATTGTCACATTTCATACTACTTAAAACCTAAATTAATATGTTGATAAATGTCTTTGTTTTATCTTATCATTTGTTCAACTTTAGCAACTCTGGAAAAAATCGAAAATTATTAATTTCTTTCATCAATAATTTGATGCCCGCCTAACGTAGACGGAAGCGTAGTTCTCACGACCTCGAACAATAATTCACGCATAATTAAAGTTTGTGATCTTGAGGTTGAAGAACATTTCTCCAAGATTTTAGTAATTTATCAAAATTTAACCAAAAGACAACTCACTCAAAACAATGTTTAAATACCAACAAAAAGTTGAAAATAATAAAATAAAATTAAGAATCAAAGGACCTTAATGCCCTCGCCTAACTAAAATAAAATGACACGAAAGTAATAGTCGAGCAAGATTAAAGAATAAGCCAACGTCGTCTCATCTAGAGCACCATCTCTCCATTTTCAACTCCAATTAATAAATTCTTAAACTCACTCTTCACACTAAAATCTATTTGCATACATTCAATGATTGTGAAATCCATGAAAAATATGATTTAGTTTCTTAAAAAAATTAATAAATAAAAAATATATATATAATCCAATAGGTTAGTAATTGGTTAAGCAAGAATAACTTGGGGCAAATAAGGTGGGCGGGGTGGGCACATCACCTTTGTCCAATATAAAAAAAAAAAAAATGAACCGTCCTTTAATAAAAAATTTTAATATCCAATAAATGGACAGATTCCAGATCACCAGACAAAGAACAGAAAACTTACCATATAATAATATATACATTTGGCTGTAATTTGGTTGTCATTTACTATTTATTACTTGACACCGACACTGGTGAATCTTGGAAGCGCCCGTAGCAGCCTTATGAAGAGTTTGAAGGTTAAAAAATGTCAAAAATACACACACTTTTTGGGTTTGACATGGGCCATTGATCTCATTCGAAATTAATTTAAAAAAAAAAATTAATTCTGAACCTTCCATTTGCCTCACCTCTTGAGGGCTCTGACAGTGGAAGCCTGTATAATAGCATTCTTGTGCTTCTTTATTAGCATATTCTCTCTATATACTTTTGACTTGTAAATTGATGAGCATTCTCATTGCTCAGTTTCATCTGAATTTGTGGAGTTAGTGCCATTCTTTGTCTGTTTGAGATCCAGATTGCATTATATAAACTAAAAAAGTCTTTTAAGTTTCTGAGTAAAATAGATGGCCATGGCCTGACGGCATATAAATCTATCAATCCCTTGTTTCTTTTCCAAGATTTTTTATCTGGGTTTTCTTAAATCATTTCCTATTTTCAGAAAAAATGGTGCCAAATTCTGTAGTGCTTACACTTGAGAAGCCTGAAAATGTTTCTTTAATTGAAGCAAATGATTCCCAAAGGGGATTGATTTTCCAGGAGAAACAAAAAGCTGCAAGTCCCAAGCAATTTACTTGGGTTCTTCTTCTCAAAGCACACAGGGTGGTGGCTTGTATTCCATGGCTGGCAATGAGTTTGTGTACAATTTTCGGTTCGATCAAGAAACGAATTGCCACTTCTTCCGATGGGAGGGAAGAAGAACCCACATACAGAGGGAAGAAAATGTTCAAGTTTATAAAAGCATTTCTTGCTATTTCAATTGTAGCTTTAATTATTGAAATCATTGCTTATTTCAAGAAATGGGATTTGAGTTTGGTTCATAATCCATGGGAAGTTCAGAATAATGTCGTGCAGTGGTCTTATATGGCCTGGCTTTCTTTTAGAGTTGATTACATTGCTCCTCTGATAATGACACTATCCAAATCTTGCATTGTACTTTTCATGATTCAATCACTGGATCGGCTTGTTCAGTGTTTGGGGTGTTTCTGGATTAAGTACAAGAAATTGAAGCCTGTGATTGAAGGCGAACCTTATGACATCGAAGATGGATCGATTTATCCAATGGTTCTTGTTCAGATTCCCATGTGCAATGAAAGAGAGGTAATTCAAGTATACTGGACTATTTTTGACTTATAATTCTTATTTATTATTCTGCCGTACGTGTCTAGTTATGTGTAAATATGGCTCATAAAGTGAAAAAATCCCTATTTTGAGTTAACCAGATTGGAAAGAGGATAATTGAGTAGCTAAATGGTCATTGCTGTAGGTATTCACCCAATCACCTTTTGATTTGAATATGTTTCATCAATTCCACTTACTGTTTGATGGTTCGTTCTTCAAGTTCATGTACAATTCAAAATTGTGCTCAAGATTGAATATTTGTGATTATGAAATATAGTTGTCTAATTTATCTGACTATTTATAGTACTGAATGAAAATTGTGTGGAATTTCAGGTGTACGAACAATCAATCGCTGCAGTTTGCCAGCTCGATTGGCCTAAGGATCGCTTTTTAGTTCAAGTCTTAGATGATTCAGATGATGAACTTTTACAGAATTTGATAAGAGATGAATGCTTGTCGTGGAAAGAGAAAGGGGTGAACATAATATACAGACATAGATTCATCAGAACCGGGTACAAAGCTGGCAATCTTAAATCAGCCATGGCTTGTGATTACGTCAAAGACTATGAATTTGTTGCAATATTTGATGCAGACTTCCAACCCAATCCCGATTTCCTTAAACTGTCGATCCCTCATTTTAAGGTACTAATTTTAAGAACTACCTAAATGTGTGCTTTAGTTACTGTCATCCAACAAAGTTTAAGAATCTTGTTCCTCGTTACAGAATAATCCCGAAATAGGCCTTGTCCAGACTCGTTGGTCGTTTGTGAATAAGGATGAAAATTTACTTACGAGACTCCAAAACATCAATCTCTGCTTCCATTTCGAAGTCGAGCAGCAAGTAAATGGAGTTTTCCTCAATTTCTTCGGGTTCAATGGAACAGCCGGTGTTTGGAGGATTAAAGCCTTAGAGGATTCCGGTGGCTGGCTTGAGAGGACTACGGTCGAGGACATGGATATAGCAGTTCGTGCCCACTTGAAGGGGTGGAAATTTATCTACCTCAATGATGTGAGAGTTCTTTGTGAATTACCAGAGTCATATGAAGCATACAAGAAGCAACAACATCGTTGGCATTCTGGCCCGATGCAGCTCTTCAGACTATGCCTCCCTGACATTATAACCTCCAAGGTATAACATCTGCTTATTTTCATTAACTTTTGCTTGTTTGTTAAACGTATTCATAGAGTTTTACTAATTTTTTCTCCCTTGTATGATGTTATTTTCGCAGATATCAGTATGGAAAAAGGCCAACTTGATATTCCTTTTCTTTCTCCTAAGGAAACTTATACTTCCCTTTTACTCATTTACGTTGTTTTGTATCATACTTCCATTGACAATGTTCATTCCGGAGGCTGAATTACCTGCTTGGGTCATCTGTTACGTCCCCATTGTCATGTCCATTCTGAACATTTTGCCAGCACCCAAGTCTTTCCCCTTTCTCATGCCATATTTGCTCTTCGAGAACACAATGTCCGTGACCAAATTTAATGCAATGGTATCTGGGCTATTTCAGCTAGGAAGTGCCTATGAATGGGTCGTCACGAAGAAAACAGGCAGAGCGTCAGAATCAGACTTGCTAAGCCTTGCTGAGAGGGAACAGAAAACGATGAATGAAGAGAAAATTCAAAGGCGACTTTCTGAATCGGGTTTAGAACTTCTTGGCAAGTTAAAAGAGCAAAGTGAAAAGGTCCCAATTGTGAAGAAGAGAAACCGAATTTACAAACCGGAACTTGCACTTGCGTTTCTTCTACTCACTGCAGCTACAAGAAGTCTATTATCAGCACATGGAATTCATTTCTACTACTTGCTGTTTCAGGGGTTATCCTTCCTTGTAGTAGGCTTAGATTTAATTGGAGAGCAAGTGAGCTGAGATTCAATGGTAATTAATTTCTCGATTCAAGTTTGATGTTTTTGAACATGTACTTCGGTAAAAATGAGAACTAATTTCCAGTTGTATAGCGATATATGCTCTGTTAAAACTGGATTTTATCAGAGATAATTACAGGCAAGGCTCAAGAATTGAAAGGTAGCATAATAGGATTGATTCTTTGATTGTATAATTACCTAAACCATCACTGTTTCGAATAATGAATATAGTATTGAATATAAATGAGTCATTGCAAATATTTTGATATCTATTTTACACAGTTTATGGTTGTTTTATCTTATTAGTGGTCATTTATTTTTGTTTGCTTTCATAGACTAGATGATTCAATGAAATTTGTGATTAAGGGATGCCATGTTAGCCTGCTATAGTTAAGAAAATAGCTCTTCACTTGTATATTCTTTCTTTCCTTTTTGACTAAAGTTTCGGTTTCTTAATCATCAAAGAGATTAGAAATAATTCCACATTAAGGGCTTGTTTGGGATAGCTTTTGCTTTTTGTAGAAGATTTCCGATGAGGTCGACTTCTTCTAAAAATCTCTTATATCCACACACAGCACTAGAAGCAGCTTTTGGCTTTTCAAAAGCCCAACCAAACGGACCCTAGAACCAGGCTTTCTGCGTGCTGGCTGCCATGGCTTGGGTGATCGATCCATTTTCGCACCTCTACTTGCTACTCAGCAAGTGCTATATGAAACTGCAGAAATAGGATCATAAACAATATGCATCAAAGCCGGAGATATCTGTCTGTCAAAACTGTCTGTACTTCACATTGAAATTTCATGTTGCTGATCCAAAATCATCCATCCCACACCAGTAAGAAACACAAAACACCTCATTGATTACATTAACATCGCATTTGCATTAATTTAATGATATCTTAGGACACCTAATTAGTTGACTAATGCTAATAACATGTGATATCACATGTAATTACATTGGAAGAAGTATCTCAGTCCTCCTCTTTACATCTTATTTTTTAATCCCGAAAGACACTAAGGAAGTCAGTGCCAATTTGAATTTTTTTACAAGTTAATAATCTCAGCTTTTTCGATGTTACAGAGTATCCACATTCTCGAAAGCAATAAAGAAGTAAGTTTCCCCCCCCCCAACAAATTTAATTGTAAATCATAAATTTAATGCGCATTAGGAAGTTTTGGGTTTAATTTACTAGTAGTAGGCTGTAATGCTGGTTACAAGTCTCAAAGACGAGCCTCGTGTACTGGTTACACACACACTGATGAAATTAGAAAATCTAAGCTTAGCAGACACTCTGGTTATATCATGTGGACTTGGACACATATCTCGATTCAGCATAGAAATCCACAAGCTATGTTTCATTAATCCGGTGAACCTGGCATTTGATTACGCCATCAAGAGTTTACGAGTGTATATATACCAGATTTCTGCATTTGAATCAATATTAAGGGTGTGTTTGAGCCACATTATTTTGAAAGAATGTATTTTTGAATAGTAGATTGATGGAGAATATATGGTTGAAAAAGAAGGAAAAGTTATTTATGTGATGGAAAATATTAACAGATTTCTGCATTTGAATCAATATTAAGTGTGTGTTTGATCCACATTATTTTGAAAGAATGTATTTTTGAATAGTAGATTGATGGAGAATTAATGGTAGAAAAAGAAGGAAAAGTTATTTATGTGATGGAAAATATTATTTTATTGAAGAATGTGTAGTTAAAAATGAGTAGAAGAATGCGAATGAAAAAAATAATATGACTCAAACATGGGCTAAGTAGCACTTACAATGGCTTCAAAATATGTGTTCCTTTTGGCCTTTTTTCTATTAAGTATCAACAGTGTATGACTCCCTCCCTCTCTGTCCGCTTTTTCTTCATAATAGGATATACTAGATTGTGTACATGTGCTGGAACTAAACTTCTTTACTTCAGTTTTATGTATAAACATCGTTTGTTTTTGTAGGTTTCATCAGTGTGGGACGAGGAGGTCCTATACGAGGTTATATCTCGTTCTCTATATTACACTGTTCTAGCAAAACATGAATCTTTTCCTTCATTAAGTTCTTGAATGTCTATCTAAATAGAGCTATGGGGTCTTTTATTTCTCATGATATGTACTTGCAAACACAGGCCTCCAGCTGTAACTGTACTATTACCAAGTTCAGTTTATAAGAAGCCAACCCCTGCTCCGCCACTCGAGGCCTCACCACCACCTTCTCCACCACTCAAGGCCCCACCACCATCAGCAGTCAAGGCCCTACCACCTCCTCCTCCACCAGTCAAACCACCAAGAAATAGACAAGGTAAATTTTCACTCCTATGTTATGTTAATTAATAAGATGTAATTTTTTCTAACTGATGTTTTTGCTTAATGTATTGGCAGAGTGCATTCCCCTGTGCCTCGTTCGATGCTAGCTGCATTCCCGGAAGAAATATTGCCTCCGAGCGTGCATGACATGCTGTAGAGCTGAGGCTCTTCAAAAACATGCATTGTGTCGGGCAAGCACGGCCCAAAATTACACTTCTAGACCCATTACACACCTACGGACAATACACAATCATCCATCGCTTCTTAAAATGATGTCACTGTTATGAGTCATGACAGAACTTCTTAAATTGACCTGCGAAAAAGGCAAAAATCATATCTAGACAAAAATTTCAAGCTGCCCCAGATGCAAGTTTCGATTTGGGATCGACCCCATTTCTATAGTGGTCATGTTGGAGATATTACACCGATAATGTGCATATTATATTCAAATCAACATGTACATTTTTATGCTCATGAAATCGAAATAGAATTCGACTTACCAAAATGGAATTTGAGAAGACAAGCAATAATTATCGAAATTGAATACATGTCGACGGATTCAATCCATTTGCATATTATTTCAAACCTTGCATGAAATCAAAAGAATATTAGTTACTTTCCGAAATCAAAATACTAAATTAGAATGAAATCAGAAAAAAGAAAGATGAGATGAAAGTGATGCGATCGGTCGAGGCAAGTGTTTGACACTTTGTCCTTAAGATGAATTTGCCCCGCATCGGTGCTAACGGTTTCTAGCAATCATCTCCCAAGATACAACGACCACGTCAAGCCATAGGAGCACTCCAAATGGCTTCGACCAACGAACTCGAACGGAATTCACTCTCTACCATAACCATGATTTTGATGCAAGTGGTTTATGCAACCTAAATTGTAAACATGGAATGGAATGATATGTGAACTATCATTTTGAACTATATGAATTCAAACACATGGGGATCTATATATAGTAGTTGGAAAGGTTTGTCAAAAGACACAACCATACCAAGAGACATATCTCTTGAAATTAAGATTCATAATTATTGGAAAGTAATCATATCAAGAGTCATGATCTCCAAAGGTCATGATCTTTCATGTGAAAAGACACATCTTTTCATCTACACATTTTTCTAGAATATTCCACAATATTCTACACGATTTTCCAACAATTTCACGTATTTATTAAGCTTAATTTTTCATTCACCAAAAATGAATTCCACTTAAATAATCACTTAAATTGGCCACAACCAATTTCGAATTTCCAACAATCCCCCACATGAATGAAAATTAATGCAAATGACTATGCAGACACTAGTAGAGAGAGCGGAAAAACACTGCATTGGTAAGGTAGCTTTCGGCTTTGAACCTTACTTAGTGAAATACCGTCGGATTTACTTGGCTAACTGGTGAACATGATGTCTTGAACCATTCAGCCGTTGGTGTAAACCAAGACAACAGTACTCGCACAATGTCTTCCCTAAACCGTTCATGGTTCTCATTATTGTGTTCATTTTGGCCCTGAACAACTCTTGGTTTCATAAGTGTTTAGAGAATTTTAGCCCCAAACAATTCTCATTGAAGCGGCCCCACTTCACACTTACATAGGTGACCTCCTATTAAGAGTATTTTGTCTTACTCTACTTGACTTAATCAAGATATAGGAATCATTAAAAGCATATCTTAACCTCACACTTTGCAGAAAGCACTATAATTATCATAGGAATGAGTTGTGAAGTGTTTTCCTGAGTGCTTTATTGAATCTTCATAACTTAGTTGTCCCTTTGAACCAAGATCTTGGGATCTCCAGTCAACAAGGTAGGGTTACCATTACAAAGACTCTTACGTAGTAGGCTTTAATCTCATTCCCCTCGATATGCAGTGTTCTTGATCTCTCGATAAATCTCTTAAAGATACCACGAGTTTACACCATTGAGATCGACTGCTTAATGGTATTATGTCTGCGACTTATATGTCTAGACTTACCATTACATGTGACTTAGTATCTTATCAAACTTAGCTAGCCAACGATCGATTGATTTAATAGATACACCATGTCACGACCAAAAAAATCCTCTCATGAAGCTACATGCTTCTAACTAGTTTTATCTAAAACTTTATAAATTTCAAACAACAATGTTAGAGGATTTCTATCACGCACTACACTAGTCAATCACTTTTACTAGTGGATTTCAGAAACATGGGTATTCAATATCATTATTGAAATATTACAATGCATTTCAACTTTATGAATATTTTTCAAATATTCCAATTGATCTTGCATATCCAAATAAACGCCGTAATCGACTTTTATCCCATTTCATCCACTTTAGATTTAGTGTATATCATCCTTCTAATTAATATAATGGTTTTCTACCTTTCTCACCTTCATAGATATATTTCTATGATTTTAAGGTATAGAAAAATTGTAACTTTTAACATAAGTTACCCCCACAATTCTTCAATTAGGAATGCATGTGCAACTAATAATATTGCATCCACAAATCTTGAACTTTTCATATAAGTTCGCAAGCATTGAAGTTAACCCCCACATTTTTTTGTTACACTTGAACTTAGAGTTCATCAACTCTTTCATAGTTCAATTCATTTATCGAATAGATAATGTCCATATCGAATGCTTCGTGAAAGTTTAAGTACTTTCAAAATAGTGGTCGTCTACCCACAATTTATTTCAATTGAAATTGTATATAATATACTTCAATCCAACTATCTTCAATTTGATCACACAAAATTTGATCAAGGTCATCACATAGATCAATAATCTTTTTTCAAGTATAAACCAACTTAATTGGTCTATGCATTTTAGTATAGTATATTCCAACAATGAAGGGCTAAACATCTCGATTCACAATAATTGCATCTTCTCCAAACATATGCAATATATCAAATTTGTGACATTTCATATTATAGTTGAATGAATGAATCAAATGTAGGCTGAAGAAGTTGTGTTATCAAAAGACACAATCCTACAAAATGAAACACATCTCCATCTAAATTGATTTTAGAATATTTTATAATATTCTACACAATTTCACCAATTCCAAATTTTGTCATATTTTATGCAATTACAATTTTGCATAAATCATCTCACTTAATTTCATCAAATTAATTGAGGCTATCATCATTAATGTAATTTTCCATATTCCAATAAAAGGAATAATCATGAAAGTTCATATACTTTCAATAACTAGTTGGCATTCTCCAACATTTATACATTTCCAATGGTTAGGAGTAAATTCTCCTTTCTATCAATTCATTGCCTGAATTGTATTAGTCTCAACAATATCTAATTCATCACGATCAAGGTGACGAAATAGCAACTTATGTTCCAAACATTTATACATTCGTTGTATAAGTTTATTCCATTTTAGTCAACACATGTCATGACTAGGAATATCAATATCTTGAGAAAATCCATACACTTCCATATTTAGAGATATCATCATTGATCTCAATCTCGATCAATTAAATTAACCAAGACCAAATGGTCAACCATTGAATTGGTACAAGTCTCGAACTTATCATATTAGTTTGATAAATTGTTTGAATAATGTTCAATTGAATTTAATCATACCAATTCGCATATGTGCGCAATGATAATTCAATATTATTTCAAACTATCTTTAAAAGCACTTAGCCTCTCTTCGGCAATCCACATTTAACTATGTCTCAATTTGTAGTCTCTTGTAAGAATAATTTCCTTTCTAAAAGGAATTACACAACCTTTGCATAACATAGTTCTTATCATTTACAAATGAATGTCATTTACAATCATCATATCAAGGATATCTGGCAATATCACCAACCATCTGTGCTTTATAAGATATTTTCGTAACCCAATAATTGGGCAAGCAATTTTCACTTGATTTAGGCTTCAAACTGCTACCAAATTTATTTACAAACTTGGTCCGCCAAACTAGGCTATTTGACCAAAGCATTTGTTTGAAATCCAAACCCTTGTGTGGAAATAAACCCCATCTAATCATATGAGTGGATGCCAAAACATGCCCCCTTATTTGAGTAAGTGAGAATAATATAGTAAAAATTCCCCAAAGGAAGGAACACAAATTTCCCTTCATGCACGTACATTTGTCAAAATAAAGTAAACACTTGCATGCTCATTTCGTAACTATCAAATAAATTCACGATAGATTATCACATCTAAATAGTTTCATATATTTGAGCATGTTTATGTAGCAAATATGCTGCTCGAAGTCATCATACTATAAGATGACAAATATCTCATCGAGTGATTATCACCAATTAACTTAACTAATTGGAATCCAGATAAACTGATTTATTTCAGAATTCAATAGACACATTCATATTAATAAATCAGTCGTTTCATTTTTGAGACCATCATGGTCTACAAATAAGGATATCTACCTTTTAAATTAAGGTGGGAAGACAAATATTTCACTTTACTATAATATCCATGCACAATGGTTTGCATAGCAGTTTTATGAAATGAACAGACATACTTTGAAAAGTCATGTATCATTAAATCATTTCATATGTTATTTATATATCATTAATGCACAATGTAATATGCATTTACATAGATCAATTGTGCACGAAACTTCAAAACAAATATGAATGATTCTACGTTATATAATTACTATTGATTCTGTGCATTTAATCATCCAAATAATACACAAATTCATTACCCATGAATGCTGGATGGAGGAATACCGTATTTGATGACTATCGGATCAAGTCCGAATATTTGGCTGAAGTTGACACGAAGTCACTTTTTCTAAAGTTTGGTTTTCGACACTTAACCAATTTTCTCGATTTCTAAACCAATTTTCCATAAATTGTGTTTCAGATTTAATCTCTTCGGAGATTCATGTCTTTCATGTTATAGAGAGTAACACAATTTTTCATACTCACTGAACACCAATGGACTGTTACCATCAATTTACTCATATATATTATATATGCATCACAAAATGTCGTTAAAATCACGACCACTTACGAAATCAGATTTTCAATAAAATATTGAAGACAAATCATGTTATGAAATCTAGAAGCAAAACTAATCTGTTTGAAAAGAAGTCTTTTAACTTCTTTTACAATTATAAGGCAATCCCTTTTAAATAACAAGACATGATTCTTATAACATGCACCCAATTCTTTCTAGATTTTAAAACTTTCATCAAAGAATATATAATATTTCCTTTGAAACTTTTACCATGCACATAGAAGCGTAAACATGTAATTCATGTAATTGAATTATTTCCTTGTGCCACTGATTTATTTAAACAAATCAATATAAGTGGGTGGACATGGGTAGCCTTACTGACATAAGGCAAAGGAAATACATAAATTTAAATAGCAAAGACATAAACTGAACAGCCACCAATGCACAAGAACATGTCGGTCCATTTAAACCATTAACCGATTTCCGCGTTCATCATGTAAAATTGTCGACACATTTAGTTTTACTTTCTTTCCAATTTTCATGTCCACTTCCAAATTAAGTAAAATTCATTTCACTTAATCACCATTTAAATAACCAGAACATATATAATGAAAGAACATATACATGGCCGTGCAGAGACGAGAGTACCAAACATGTATCAATAATTTATATTTCTGCCGTCTATGAGAAGGAATTTTTCAATATATCTGATATATCAATTATACATATAAAATATACATATAAGCATACAATCTCATGTTGTGATTGCTTATAACAAATTGCATAAAGTGCCGAAAATGTACGTGATAGAGATTTTTATATTCTAAATAAATTAGAATATAAATGCACACATTAAAAACAAAATTCATCTTAAGATTGTTGGAGATATTACACCGATAATGTGCATATTATATTCAAATCAACATGTACATTTTTATGCTCATGAAATCGAAATAGAATTCGACTTACCAAAATGGAATTTGAGAAGACAAGCAATAATTATCGAAATTGAATACATGTCGACGGATTCAATCCATTTGCATATTATTTCAAACCTTGCATGAAATCAAAAGAATATTAGTTACTTTCCGAAATCAAAATACTAAATTAGAATGAAATCAGAAAAAAGAAAGATGAGATGAAAGTGATGCGATCGGTCGAGGCAAGTGTTTGACACTTTGTCCTTAAGATGAATTTGCCCCGCATCGGTGCTAACGGTTTCTAGCAATCATCTCCCAAGATACAACGACCACGTCAAGCCATAGGAGCACTCCAAATGGCTTCGACCAACGAACTCGAACGGAATTCACTCTCTACCATAACCATGATTTTGATGCAAGTGGTTTATGCAACCTAAATTGTAAACATGGAATGGAATGATATGTGAACTATCATTTTGAACTATATGAATTCAAACACATGGGGATCTATATATAGTAGTTGGAAAGGTTTGTCAAAAGACACAACCATACCAAGAGACATATCTCTTGAAATTAAGATTCATAATTATTGGAAAGTAATCATATCAAGAGTCATGATCTCCAAAGGTCATGATCTTTCATGTGAAAAGACACATCTTTTCATCTACACATTTTTCTAGAATATTCCACAATATTCTACACGATTTTCCAACAATTTCACGTATTTATTAAGCTTAATTTTTCATTCACCAAAAATGAATTCCACTTAAATAATCACTTAAATTGGCCACAACCAATTTCGAATTTCCAACAGGTCATACTTCACAACACCACAAAAAGAACCAAAAGAGTGCAAAATTGTTCATTGTTAACACCGCCAGGCCACCCTATAGCCTAATTAAACTACTCACTCCCTGCCATTTGGTGTCATGCTGTACATCAATTTCCGTCATCAAAATACAGGGAAACTATCGAAAAAATAGAAAAAAACCGGAGGCTCATTGATATTATCTTTCTAGCAAATTCCTATGATGTAATGAAACATTAGTACTTCCTATATATAGACCGAGGAACAAACTCCCTTAGTATCACCTTGATTGCACCAACATTACTTGTTAGAAAAATGGCTGGCAATAGAATTGCTATATTGGCAATGGTTTGGTTAGCTTTTGCAGCATTGGCTGTGTGTGCACAAGTGTGGGCCCCGTCGCCAACCCCGACTCCAGATGATCCACATAAGGGTGCTGCACCTACTGGGATGGCTTCATTCCACATTATGATGTTCAGATTTGTTGTTTCTTTGTTCGCCGTGAAAGAGATTATTTGAGCTTTCCCGTTTGGATTATTGTTTAGTCTAATTATGACATTTGTGTGTTTTAGTATTCTGCACGATCGACTTCAATAATGTGGGACGTTAGATTACTTGTTCGAGTTTCTTCTAGAAGAAAGTAACACTTGAATCATGTTGAGATAAATGCATTCAAGAATCACAAAAGTTGATCGTTTTTCTTAATAGTGTTCAGTTCGCTTGTTGAATATATGATCGATAGGTGGATCAAATCGAAAAGAGACAATTATCAGAAGAGATAACAAAGCAATGGAACCGGCTAGCACGTGCTATACATGCCAGTGATGTTAATTTTTCCAGCTTTTGGTCCAAAACAATTGTGACTTTTGGGTGTTTTCTCTGTCACAGTATCAGCTTAGCAGCAATTTTGGTTCTCCTCCTCCTCACACAGTTAACATAACAATATTAAACATTTTTTGTCACACATTTTGTTACGCCTTGCCTTCGAGAATCAAAGTAAAAGTGTCATGTAGCAAGCTACATAGGCGGAAAGTCAACAAAAAAGTCAAACAAAAACTCATAAGGTCAAAATATGAAGGAATCAAACAAAATCGAAGTCATTACACTGCAAGGCTGAAGTCCAGGCTGAGGCACTGCCTCAAGAATGAAGCACTACAACTTAGGCTGAAATACTGTCTAAGGAAGCAAAGAAAGGAGCTGAAGTTTCCACTTAGTGGACCACCTCAAAGATCTCTTCGAAGCTCTCAAACTTGTCCGAAACTCATGAAGTCGACGCTGTCTCTTGTAATAGATTTGAAGATCCCTTAGAAGTGATTGATGTAACACTTGTCATAAAGTTTGTCAGTATTTAGGAAATTGAGATGCAAAATAAACAACAAACAAAAAACCGTTGAGATAAAGTTCTAAGGGAGCTCGTAACAAATCAGAACAAAGCACATTTTATCAGTTTAAATAGCAAACAATTATAAAAATGAAAAATAAAAATTGGATAAAATAACCTGGATATTCAGTGGAAATTCGAGAACAATATTATTAGAAGAAAAAAAAAATTGTGTGAGTTTGAATTAAAATTTAGATTAAATTTTCTACTTATTTTTTATGACCGTTATGAATATTGTTCATTAGTAGTCGTTCATCATTTCAGTCAATTTGAGGGTTTGGCATCACTATTGTGATGATCGATGGGAATTTGCATATGTTTTAATTAAATAATTGAGATGAATTATTTTTTAATTGCTTATTGACTTTAGTTGAATCTTTTTAACTGGAATATGTTTAGTTTTAATTAGATTGAATTATATTTAATTTAATTTAATTTTTTTTTTTGGTTAATGGTTTGACGGTTTGAAATTGTTTGCAAAGATTGAAACATAAACCATTGTATAGGGCGGCTGACTCCTTATCAATGTATTAATTATATGAATAGACAGTGATGTGAAGTTTCAACTAGGGAGATAAGATCACTTGATTCTGATCCAACAGTGACTACGTCGGCCAAGACAGTATAAATAGGTTCTCTTTGTTACTGAAAAGGGGTTGGGTTGTTGGTTAAAAAAATTGACAATCGAAAGTCGAAATACACTTGAACTCTTGAGTGAAATATAAAAACACTTTGCTTATTTTATATCTTCTTTACATGTTTATGAGCTACAAATCTCAACATACAAGGCAGCAACTTATATACGTATTTCATCTACCCTTCCACGTATTCCTGTTTGTTACTACATAGATTAGTTTGGTTTCCGTCCGATGATCGTTGTTAGCGCGATCACATTTGTTTCACCCGCTGGAACCTGAGCATTTTTGTCTCTCGCCTCAAAGTACCCTCCGCATCCATTTCCTTCTTGCTACCGCCTTTACTCCGGTAGGAACGCGTCGGAATAGTGCTTGACTTGGCCTGATTGGACCGGCATCTGTTGGCACACTTTTTGGGGGTCAACACATTTTACGTTGTCATGTTCCTCGTAGACAATTTCGATCATGTTCGTATTTTCGTAAGAAAAAAAGACAAACAAATTCATTTTAGAAAAAATAAGTTGTTCAGTGAATCACAATGCAACACATGGTAACGTTCTCACCTAAAGTGAGACTCGAATGGATTGTCCCAATTTGACGAGTAAAAATTGTTCGATCTCAAAGTTCTAACATAATTCTATTCTGAAAATTCTCAATGTGTAATTCCAATTCAACCCAATATGAATGAATCTACGAGTTTGCCAATTACGAGTTGAACAATATTATTCATCATTAATGGAAATGAAACCAAAAATTCCAAAATTTTATGTTAAATTCATACATTCTCGTGTACATTGTGATTTACGTTTCATTGAGTTTCAAATTGAAATGGACAGGAATGTGTTTTATTTGAAAACTGTTCAATGTTGTCAAGACACGTGGTATAATGTTAAACTCATTGTCAAAAAAAAAATATACATATAGCATGATTGAAATTTTATTCCCCTAACCAAACACTCGCATAACTCCATGTGACTCCGAATCCTAGCCGTTGGATTATGACCTTCTCCCCCACACCCCAATCCAATCCCTAAAATCCTCAAAATAAAAAAATAATAAGTCCAAAATTTACAGAGACATAAAGTCGCGACGCGCCACCTCAAACCCCACCAGAAGTATGGACTGTTTCCAGCACTCATGCCAGAAGCAGCGGCGCGTCTTCTTCACACACCGACAAACCCATGTGTAAATTTAACCGCAACGCGTCTTCACAAGCTCAAAACTTATTATTTTCAATTTCATCGACCCCAGTAAAACGATCCCCTCTAAAACTATACTTCCCCTACCCCATTTTCTCTCTGCAACACCACCCATTGCTCCTCTTTCTCTCTCTCTAAAAGTTTTGAGAGAGAGAAAACAGAGATAATGGCTTTGAAATTACTACTTTTGCTATCACTTTTATTGATATTTTCCACTGCCGCATATTCCCAGCGGCAGCCCATCTTAAGCACTAGTTATTACCAGAAAAAATGTCCAAGATTTGAGCAAATAATGCAAGACACCACCACAAACAAGCAGATCACCTCCCCCACCACCGCAGCCGCCACCCTCCGCCTCTTCTTTCACGACTGCTTCATGGGTGGCTGTGACGCCTCTGTCCTCATCTCTTCCACCCCCTTCAACAAGGCCGAACGCGACGCTGACATCAACCTCTCCCTCCCCGGCGACGGCTTTGACGTAGTGGTGCGGGCCAAGACCGCCCTTGAACTCGCTTGCCCCGGCGTCGTTTCCTGCGCAGACATTGTCGCCGTCGCGGCCCGAAATCTAGTCCTAATGATGGGCGGCCCGTATTACACTGTAAAACTAGGCCGCAAAGATTCTCTGATTTCGAAAGCTTCCTACGTAGAAGGGAATTTACCAAGACCCAGAATGGCGATGAATCAAATAATCCAGATTTTCACATCCAGAGGATTTTCCATTCAAGAAATGGTTGCTTTATCAGGTGCCCACACCATTGGATTTTCACACTGCAAAGAATTCAGCTCCATTCTTTACAACTACAGCAGAAATGCACAATCAGACCCAGCTTACAATCCCAGATTTGCTCAGGCACTGAGAAATGCTTGTGCAGATTACAACAAAAACCCAACACTTTCAGTGTTCAACGACGTAATGAGTCCGAACAAATTCGACAACATGTATTACCAGAACTTGCAGAAAGGTTTAGGCATTCTTTCTTCGGACCACGCATTGAATTCGGATCCAAGAACTAAAGGGTATGTGGAACTGTATGCTAAGAATCAGAATGCATTTTTTGTGGCATTTGCAGGAGCAATGGAGAAGTTGAGTGTGTACGGGGTCAAGACTGGAAGAAAGGGGGAGATTAGGCGCAGATGTGACGCGTTTAATAACTGATGAAATTTTATTTTCCATTTCCATATCTCCTTTTGTTGTAATAATCTTATAATTTACATGCATACAACATTGTCTCGATAATACACATTACCATATGTTTTTGGAGTTGAGTTTTTAGTACAAATGTTCAACAGGATGGATTATTTGTTGACGAAATAATTACTTTTTTTACAGTTCGATATCAACATGGACTGGATTAAAGGTTAAAAAGGAATACTTTGGAATGACAACTAATCTTCATATAGAGGATAAGTCAGAAGCGTCCATTCAATAAAGGGACAGTTTTTGCAGAATTTGAGAGCAATGGCCCATCTACAGAGAAAATTTACGGAGAATTTTAGAAAATGCTATGTGGCAATATTTTATTAGATTTTGAACAAAAAAAACGTAGTTAAACAGCCAATAGGTGATGCCATCTTAACACCTTTGACCTCGTGCATTTCCTCCGTACAAGTATTATTTCTGCAAATTTGAACCCTAAATTTTAACAAGCATTTTCCAAACTTTGATGCCTCCAAATTTTAGCCTCATGAATATAGAAAGTGGACCATCACATTGGAATGTCAAAGTGTTCGGATTAGAGGTGGCAAATGTGCCGAGTCCTCGCTGGTTCAGTTCGAACTTATTTTAAGACGAGTGATGGGTTGAATTACGCTCAATTTTTTTCATGAGTCATCACTCGTGGACATCTCGATCCACGAGCCAAATGGTCAAAATGAGTCTAGAGCCCAACTCAGGTGTATAAGGTCAAGCCATTTCGGATCATTCCATTGACATAATTAGTTCGTAGGATGCATATCAGACTCTATTTTTTTATTTTTTTTTATGTTTTTTAGTAGCTATTTTTTTGTAGCTTTTTTCCTTTTAAATTTCAAATTACGAAGCATTTAATAGTCATAAGATTTGTTGTAAAAGTTCTGAGATTTTGATTGAAAGCATAGAGATTTTCTACCCAAAAGTTGATCTACGGTCGGTAAGACAGAGTAATTTTTCTACGACAAATTATCCAAAATTGCGATGCCTATGCCTTTTCAAATCCATTAGTCATATCTGCGTTATATATGAATTGTTTGTTTGTGAAAGGTTCGTCCACGTACGGATGGTTTGAGCTTTGTGCAAGCCAACTCGTTTGCAATTTTGCACATTACCCCCCTTTTAGGGGTCATGTTATTACGTGACATACTAAAATATGTTGGTTTTGTGCTTCTTATTAATAATACAAGAAGAACTAATAACAAAAATAAGTTCATGTTTGGAAAAAAAATAAAAGTTCCCTGAAATTTGAAGTCTCTTAGTATAATCATCCACTAAGGGAGAAAATAAAAAATTAAGAAGATAATGATCCAAGCACATTGATGACTAATGGTCAATCACATATAAAATATCTGCAATTAGTCTTCGTGACAAATTAAAACATAAAACTTCCAAGACTTTGGAAGAAGTGAACACACAGATCGACCATAAGATCATCGTTTTTTCAAAGAACAATTAAAATCCAATCAACTAAAATGTTGCTCCCTAATGACATCAGCACCTTCAGAACAATTAATCCAATCAATACAAGTTGCAAATTTGATGTCAACACCGTAGCATCTACCAACATGAGAGAAAGTAATGATTGTCTAGATAGTAACAATCATGATATAAGAGACACGGCTCGAAAAAAAAATCAAGCGAAAACTTTAAAAACACGAAATTTAAAATCCACCAAATTATGAAAAAAATAAACTCACGAATTTATTAATTGATAGATGATAAAAAAAGAATTAACTCTTTATTTATAAAGATTTACATAAAAATCTAGTTATAAGAAACTAAAATTGCAAAGAATTAGAAATAAACTAAATGACAAAACAAGCACTAAAATTTAAAAAGCAGTTTTCAAGTCATAAATGAACTCGGATGGCTGAAATCCATTATATGTCACAACATAGTGGTGAGTTCTACTCGTCTTTTTTCTGATATGGTATGTGTTTGAGCCACATTATTTTGGAAGAATGTATTTTGGAATAGTAGATTGATGGAGAATGTGTGGTTGAAAAAGAAGGAAAAATTATTGATATAATGAAAAATATTATTTTATTGAAAAATGTGTGATTGAAAATGAGTAGAAGAATGAAAATGAAAATGTTAATGTGGCCCAATTAGGGTTATAATATGATTTATGTTTAATATATAAAGTTTACATGTCCTGCTCTTAAGAGAGGATTTGTGATTTTAGGATGTGTTTGCTTCATATTATTTTGAAAGAATATATTTTGAAATAATAGATTGATGGAGAATGTGTGGTTGAAAAAGAAGGAAAAATTATTGATATAATGAAAAATATTATTTTATTAAAGAATGTGTGATTGAAAATGAGTAGAAAAATGAGAATGAAAAAAATAATGTGACTTAAACGGGACATAATATTATAGGCCCAAATGAAAGCTCGACTATCACATTTGCACTTTTGCCAATTTTCCTTTACTATCCAATTTTTTATCAATCCATTCAGTCATTTCTTCTACATCAATAAGTCACAACTACGATCTAGATGCAATGATGACATGATTAATCGAACTTAACATCCAATCAAATCCCTTTAGACACGGCAGTGGCACACAAATCCCTTTAAACAGAATCTCGTCACCAATATGATTTTGAACTAAATCAAAACTCGACAACACTTTTTAGTCCTTGTTTCACCTCTATTTTCCAAAAACTCATTTTCCTCAAATTTGGTTCAAAACATTTCATAAAATCTACGTCTTTTATCAAAATTTTAACCATATATTTCATCAATTATTATTAAAATCAAATAAAATATGATTTTTATATAAACCACTAGTGGAGTGAATGTGTGTTTCACGTTAGTTGGATAATATTAAAAATAAGCTTATGTAAATATGATAGAAATTCATTTGTAAAGTGAAAGATATTCATAAGTTGGTTAAAATTAACTTGTTTTTCATCTCTCTCTCTTTCTTTTTTTTTTTTTTTTTTTATTCTTGATTCAAACATTTGGTATTCATCGTATTTAATTTCTCATTATAACTATTTATTTATTCAAGTTTTATATAATAGTAGAAGCCTTAAGGCAAGAATAAGTATAATTATCGATTAACTAACATTTTTTTTTTGGTCTAGAGGCATGATAGACTTTATGATAACTTCAAGATCAACTTTATTGTGTGAGGAGTCCTAGACTAGGACAAAATGCAATGTCAACAAATGCAACAAGGTCAAAAGTAGGGTTGGAAAAAACCAACACAAACAGCACAAATCGATCAACCTAACTCAAACCGATCGATTTGAGTTGGTTTTTAAGTTCAATTAGGTTGCGTTGGAAAATCAAATTTGAGGTCAAGCTGTGTTGAGTCTTGGGTTATGAATCAAAACCTAACGTTCCTATCCAACTCGATGAATTAAAAAATTTAATACCTAAAATGGAAAAACTTAAATAGACACAATAGTGGAGACAAGATGACTTAGAATGTACAATTTTTTTTTTTGTTTTTTTGGTTGATTGGCATGAATACTATATATAAATGCAAAGTTATTTGATGATAAATTAAAAATATAATGATGAAATGAATGAATTCCAAAAAAAATATTGCTACAAAGAAAATGCTCAATAATTCAAAACTTATTTATATATTTTTCAGAAAAAAAAACTTATTATATATGTAAAAAACGACATATGTTTTCAAGTGATTTTAAACTTTAAAAGTTGAATCCAACTTGAATTGAACTCAAGTCCAAACCGACCAAAGTTTGATTGGTTTTGGTTGGTTGGGTATAAACAAATAATTGAATTGAGTTGGTTTGATTTTAGATCAAATCAATCATGTTGGGTTGAGTTTGTGTTTGGATTTGGATTGGATAAAAAATTGACCCAACTCAACTCACACCCAACACTAGGCAAAAGATAATACGAGATTAAACCACTACTCAACGCCAATGGTAGATTTAGATTTCAAGCAGAATTCATTTTGGGTGAATCGTGATAGCAAATTTGACTACCCACTCCTAAATCGCCAATTAGTACAACTTTGAGAAAGTAACGATGGTTATGACGGAATCTACAAAAGTTCGGTAAAACTCTAGAAATCAAAGTCAAAGACTAAGAGAAAAACAATACAATCAAGAAGTAAAAAGGAAAAAAAAAAACAAAAATATATTTGTCAAAAACACAATTAGAAAGGGAAAGTTTGGCATATTAGTAACAATCAACATAAGATAAAAGCAGAAACACGAAACTATTGAAATTAAACTCAAGTTTGACGATCATTATTTTCAAACTTTTTTTTTACGTACATTCACACAATAAAATATTCTGCACGTAAACTCAACTATTGAAATTAAACCCAAGTTTGACAATCATTATTTTCAAACTCCTTTTTTACATACATTCACACAATAAAATATTCTGCACGTAAACTCAATTTTTTTTTTTTAACTTTTTAATTACACGTTCTTCTAAAAAGCACTATTTTCCCAAATAATGATCATCAAACGGGGCTAAATCGCAAAAGAACGCTTTACAAGCTGAAAATGGATTTCCTCGGGGAGAAGGAAAAAGTAAAACTTCAATGGATAGAAAAGGATAACTCTATAATAAACCACATGGAATAATATCTTTTATATGAAACTAGGTACCTTTTGTTCCCTCTCAACAGCACAAATTGCAGATTTTTTGGTGTGGAGAGGTTTTCACACTGCTTCCACTGCTTGCTAACGGCAACTTCTTTCGACATTTCTTCTTCTCCTTGCTTGAGCTTTTTGTTCGTATTGGTTGGTGTCGGCGGTGACGGTCAATGGGAAAGGAAAGTTAGGAATATGAGGGTTTAAGGAATGAAATGAAAATAAATGGACAACCCCTCACAAGACGTAGTTTCCAAATGTATTTCAAGAAAAGAAAAAAGAAAAAATTCATGTTGATGATAGGAATGTGTGACACGTGTCCAACATGAATAGTGCCAGGAGTTAGCCTATTTTATATTACAGGAATTCTCCTTCTTGCTTGAGCTTTTTGTTCTCATTGGTTGGTGTCGGCGGCGACGGTAAATGGGCGTTTCTTGTCTGATTGGGAAGAAAATTTAGGAATTTAAGAAATGAAATGAAAATAAATGGGCAACCCTTCACACGATATCGTTTCCAAATGTATTTCAGAGAAAAAAATTATGTCGACGATAGAAAATTGTGACACGTGTCCAACACGAATAGTGCCAAGAGTTAGCCTCTTTTATAGGGAATTGGAGCTGAGTGAAAATGACCTCCTACACAAAAAACTTGAGTAAATTACACAAAATCAGGCATTTAAAAATCATAGTTCAAAAATCAGATATGAAGTATATTTAATCAAAAATCAGGTAACAATTTAACA
>CAIGRB010168359.1:64405-69405 GCA_903798255.1 Fraxinus quadrangulata
TACTCGACGAGTAGAACAAGTTTGTCTATTTACTTTTGTAATTTGACCATCGGATCAAGTTCGAATATTTGATCGAAATTGACACGAAATTCATTTTTTCCAAATTTTTGGTTTTGACACTTAACCAAATTTTCAATCTTCTAAACTAATTTCCAACGGCCATTACTTCCACATTAGATGTTGTCCTTTAACGTACAAATACTCAATACAGTAGAGTCGTAGACTGTTAGGTGGAAATGGTTGGCTACACCATTTGATGCTGTGGGGAATCCCTTCATTATTTCAAATGGGAGGGCCAGCATTCTTTTCTCGTCTAATTAGCTAGACCGAACCTAGATGTGGAGTGCTTTAAATAGACTGAGATTTTGCGCCTCACTGTCACAGTTGTAAAACATAACAAATCTAATAACTGTGCTAAAACAGTAGTGTCCACCTTGTACAATCTTTCTATTACATTGAATTTGACAAGAACCCAAAAAATGATAAATTGGTAGGATTGTGAGTGTGTTTGTCAAATCAAATTGAAATAAGTCTAAGTGCACTGTGCAAAGTGATTTAATCAAGAAAACGTGCAAAATCTATGCCGCATATCATGTCTACAGATAATGAAATCATGCCATGAAAAATGAATTTTAAGTCAATGCACGAAATCTGAATACTGTGCAGCAATTTTATCAGAATTGAACATCCCAGTTTGAAATTTAAGATCTTTAATTTCAACACATTTGCTGTCAAACATGTTATTAGTGTTTGCACAACATTATATTCCAAGAAAAAATAAATAGAGAAACTGAACTTGACAACAGACAAATATTTCACAAGCATAACGTTTCTTTAACGTATTCACATCACATGGAAAACGTATATATTTTTAATGATTTTAGAAATATGTTATTAGATCATTCTTTATAGCATTTGTATCTTGTGCTACTATAAACACCACAAAATTTCTTAAATAGTTCGTGTTTAGTGTGTTGAAATCGAGAAAATCTAACTCAAGAGACCAAAAGAATTGTTGATCTCTCGTAATTAATCTCATGGAGCAAGTCCAATGATTAATTACTTTTGACATTTTGTTGTCATAATAATTCTTGACTATGACAAGATTTTCCCACTCTCATAAACAATAGTTTTTTAAAATTGACATATTTGTTCTAAATTAAAATACATTTTGTGAATGACGATGGTAATCCTACAACCCTTCCTTTAATTTTAAAATTTTGATTTTTCAATAAAATATACAAAAGTTCTCTATTCTCATCTCTTTCTCTAAAGTTTATAACAATATCCTAATTAACTAACTAATACTAAATCAATACTTCTTGACATATATTTTCATTTTGTTGCTATCGTTCTAATCTTTAAATATCATCATTTCCATTATGTAGGGGTGTTAAGTGGGGCGACACCTCACAAACAAACTACGAGGATGAGCAATGGAAGCGACTCGCACGAGTTGACTCACTAGCCAGCTCATTATAAATGAGTGTAAATGAAATATTTAAGTAAAAAAATAAAAGTTGGCAAACCATGAGCTATCTCGGCTTGCCCTACTAAGGAATGAGTTGGTGGGATGAACTAAGTCGGGATCTTTTAGAAGCGAGATTCGGTTTGTCCCATATGCGAGCATAAGTTGGCTCGCTTGGTGAGCTGAGTCAAAAGGTTTGACTCGAGTTGACTCGACTCGACACATTTAACATAACACTGTACACATATACATAATGGAAACACCGTATACATATATATAACAAATATGATCCCCAATTTGATAAAACTTTTTTGAGATTATAATTTGATCAAATTTAAGTTTTAATCACACATTTCACAGGATCAATAACTTTTATCCACATTTTAAAGGATCCATCAACTTTTTTGACATTATAAGCATGTCAAATTTAATTTTTTAATCACACGTTTTTTAATTGGGTCAACAATTTTTATCCATATTATAAACACACATTTTATAGGCCCATCAACTTTAATTTCAAAAAGCTTGGTCAAACGGAGGGTAATAATTGTGCTATCACCCAAGTATTTTGACCTTATATGACCATCTTTAGGCCGTTACATTGAATTTGTGACAAGGAACCATAAAAATGAAACAAATAAAACATCATAATTAAAAATAAAATTCAGGTTTCGGTGTAATTTTGTGCTTACGACGAGCCTCATCAAGATTTTGTATTGCATTATCTTGATTTAACCGTTAATTAAACACACTCTAAATCAGTTGCATGTTGACTGAGGTCTGGGATGTGTTTGTGTGTCAAATCAAATTGAAATAATTCAGTCATGAAATCAAGAGAAATATGCAAAATCTATGCCGCAGATCATGTCGATAGAAAGTGAAACTTATATATATATATATATATAGCAATTTTATCACTACTACACATACCAGTTTGAATTTTATGAGTTAATTTCAACACATTTGCTGTCAAGCATGTTATCAAATAATTAGTGTTTGCACAACATTAAGATAAAAGAAAAAAAGTGAATTGGACAATGGACAAATATTTCAAGTACATAATGTTTTCTTAACGTGTTCAATCCAGCAAACGGAATACAAATAGTGTTAAAACACGAGACATTAGTTAAATATATATGCAATGTTAAGAATTAGAAACTTTAATTATATATCATTGAGAGCAGGTTCGCTTTAGTGTAAAACTACATCCTCCTCCATTGATACAGTAATTCATTATGATAAAAAAAAGTTTACAAGAGAGAAAAATGCACATCCTAATTCTATACCACGGCGACTTTACCGTGAAGGTCGATCTACGGACATACAGGGACAATAATTAGGCAACTTAACATGTAACCTAGCTAAGTTTATCAATTTCAGACTATTGTTCCATTCATCTATATATCCCTAACACATGTTATATCTATTCCCATTGCAAGAACAATGCTCCAGAAGAGAGCTGATAGCGAGCTCAAACAATTATATAAGTCTCTTAAAACGAGCAGCAATGGTAATAGAAAATGAAATTACAACACTAATTCTTCCACTTAATTTGTTAGTAAATCTTCCATTCGAAAGAATGTACGAAAAACATCACGAAAGAACAGGTTTAGTAGGTAGATTAGATAGAATTTGACATTATAGAAAAGAAAAATACGATAAAATTTTGTTCATCATACTATCAGTATTGTGTTCTACATTTCAAAACGTGTCCAATCCGTGTTTACGGCTTCTGTGAAAGCTGCAAAAACATCCGCTATCAACAAGCAATCCTGTTAAACCTTGATAAATTGAAGGTTGGTAAGGCATGAACGTATACCCAGCTGAACATCTTCAAGTGTTCATTCAGAAACATCAAATTATATAGATAAATGATGTTTAAATCGATGCTAAAATTTAGAAATTATGGTAAGAGATCAACCCTAAAAAATATTAGCAAAACCCTAAAAAAAGAGCAGGTAAAAGGATTTCCAAAAGTAAAGAAATCTTTTCATATTACAAATAAAAGACACAGATCCATAAAATATGTACCTTAGACAACACCCCAAACAAAGTAAAAATCCCACACGAAGCAAGATACAAACCAGAAATAGAGAGAGATCTTCTTTTGATAAACTGATAGAAAGACACACAGACACACCTGCATACAATATTGACTTCTTAATTTGTCTACAAGATTCATAACCCTTTCTTCTTATATCACATCTAATCAACAAGATCGATCTAAAAGGAAAGAAAGCTGAGAAGTAAGAAAGAAACTTATTAATTTGTTTGATCTAGCAAACAAACCGGACCGTGATGCTTGATTCCCCATAAAGAAAAACACTTCGAATTTCGTGAGTGAAGAAAAAGCCCTTTTTTTTCACTTCAAACCCAGAGTTTTTCTTTTACCTTTTTCTTCATCATCATCGTCAGATAAATGTCCAACTTCCAAATCCTTTTGAGTATTACTCTTCTTTTTCTTTTTCTTGTTCTTTGTCTTTGGTGATGATAATGATGGTGTTGCTGATTTAAGTTTGTGGGCATAATGATGGCTGCGAAGAATGTGAGGAAATGGTGGCGGGGCAGACGAGAACATGGTGATTATGATGATTGCTTTTGAGTTGTGGCGTTGAATGTGAGAGAGAAAGTAGGAGAGAAGGAGAATTATAGAAAGAGAAAAGGCTCTATCCTTCAATGTTTTTCGTGCAGTTTCTTAATTTATCTTTGATTGTTCAGAGAATTTGCTGTGTTTTCTAATAAGGAGAGATCAGACACATTGTGGCAAGAATTATTAGCATTCATCAAACTTAGTACTACTTTTACCTTAAAATAATGTTGTGTAGCTGTTTTGAAAATTTTATTTTCACCACCCTCTCCTTCTTTAGTGAATTTTACAAAATGGTCCGCTAATATGTAGTAGCCAAACCAAGAAATGTTGTGTTTTAAAATTTTTCTTTTTTACTAAGAGAGTTTCTTTAGAGATTAATTTCTCCTACACAAATCATATTTTTGCTCATCTACATCCTCCCTCATTCCTTGCCCTCTTGGAAACTCGGTGTTTTCTGAACAATTATAAAATTATTTAATCGGAGTCTCCAAATTTAAGAGCTCTTTGAGAGATTCCACAGGAGAAAGTGAAACGAAAGAAATCTCTTAATTAAGACAACAGGTCAATTCGATCTCAACATGACAACTCTCTAAGTAGCTCAAGTTATTTCATCATGATTGTCAATTCCGTGACGAATACATGTTGAGAAGCACTTCTGAATTATGATTTAAAATTTAATAAATAGTTTATCATGATTTATACTAGTTCTACTAGTACTGTCAATCCTTTTTGTAGTTTTTAACTTTAATTGTGTACTGGTTCTAGTGTCAATCCTTTTTGTAGATTTAACCTTAAATTTGACTTAGTGTCTACTTGAAATGGCCATGATCCACGTTAATGTGACCCAAACAAGTGATCATTTTTATTTTTCTTAATTGTCTGCAGCTGTGTCTATGGAGATATGGAATTCTGGGAATTTGATTTTTATGCAAAATGATAATA
>CAIGRB010168359.1:76905-78415 GCA_903798255.1 Fraxinus quadrangulata
TTAAGTCGGTCAATCCAATTACATTCTTAATTTCCCAATATTCGTTGTTTCAAGCTTGTCGGGTGCTAAATCTACCGTTGTTTGAACATGTTTAGAAATTAGTTACGTTCTTCAATTAGATTATTTTTGGATCTTTTAGTTATAAGTGGACATATATACCCATCAAAGGAGCCTCTCTTGATTGATTAATTACAAATATCCTCTAAACTTAGTTAATACTTAGATCTTGCTTAATATACCATCGTAGTGCTAAGAATTAGAAGCCTTAATTATATAATATTGAAAATAAAATTGTAGAAAGAAAAAAGAAAAATCAGAATACACAAAATTTATAAAGATTCACCTTAATGCGAGATTACTTCATCTTTCCAGTAATTTACTAAAATGAAAAAAATATATATATAAGAGAAAAGTGCACACCCTATTTTTTTAAACATCTTTTTTATGATAATATAAAATCCTAATAATGCACAATGAAAATAATTAGGTTTTAAAACTTATCATACAATTGCATTTTTGAACTTGGGTGTTATCGAGTGAGTAACTTATTATCAATTATTATTAAGAACTCTACTCTTTCACAAAAATGAAGATTTATTTACTAGTTTGAGACAGAAAAAATTGGTTACCAGGGGTGAAACTGTACTACAAGTTCCGTAATTAATAGATCACTATTTCTTGTGCTATTCTGGTCCTTCTCAAAAAATTACTGTTAGGAAATTAAAAAATAAATTTTTTGGATGCTTTTTCTCAATTAGGTTAGTGGAAAACCCCTTAGTCTAATTTTTTAAAGGAACTTTATAGAGTTGATAAAATAAAAAAGTACAAAAAAGAGTGATCAAAGCACTACACAGTGATTATGTGACCATCCCCGTGACCATCACCGACTTCCGTGACTATCCCCGTGACCACCATTGACTTCCGTGACCTGTACCGCTGGAGACAGTCGCCAGAACCAACAGCACCACAACCTCATCGCCGCAGCCAATATCGCAAACGTCCACCAACAAAACACCAAAAAACCATCACCGAAGCCGTCGCCACCTCCACAGTCAAATCGCCACCTCACCACAAACACCACAAAAACCATCAACACCTACCACCACCACCGCACACACAACTCACACATACCCACCACCACCAACCGCACACACAGCACACACACACCCACCCCCACCAATCGGATCTGAAAGCATTAATACCACCATCACACACTAGCCTCATACGCTGCACATCACCACCATCCAGTCATCCTCACACCCACAACAGAAAAAAAACAAAAAGGAAAAGACGAAGGACTGCAGCATCACGACACTGCGTTCGCAGCAGCGTCGTCGTTTTCAGCAGCATCGACTGGCTCATCTACGTCGTCGATTGTCAAAGTTTGAATGAGTCGTCGACATTGAAGAGAAAGAAGCGATGGCGACGACAGCCTTGGAGGGAGACGACAGAGAGGGAGAGAGAGAGAGTGAGTGAGTAGTGAAAGAATAGAGATTGATGAATTATGGTT
>CAIGRB010168364.1:0-12284 GCA_903798255.1 Fraxinus quadrangulata
TTCTCCTTCCTTTTTTTCGGAAGAAAAGGAGGATCCGAACAAAATAGATGAAACGGAAGAAATCTGAGTGAATGGAAAGGAAAAACCACAGGATGAATTCCACTTTCGATTTACAGAGCCAGGCTCTAAAAATAGCCCAAAGTCTCTCTTGGTGATGTCATTATACAACATTTCGCTTTTTTGGCTTTTTAAAAGTAATGGTGTGTTTGAACCATATTATTTTGAAAAAATATATTTTAGAATAGTAGATTGATGGAGAATGTGTGGTTGAAAAAGAAGGAAAATGTATTGATGTGATGAAAAATATTATTTTATTGAAGAATGTGTGGTTGAAAGTTCGTAGAATAATGAAAATGAAAATTTTAATGTGTGTCAAACAAGGGCTAAAGATTACTTTTTAATTTCTAAATAGATATTTTTTCTTCCTTTTAATTAAGGAAGTTACTTATTTTAAATGTAATTCTTGCTTAATTGACAAAATTTTTTACTCATGGATAAATTATTTCTTATAGTTCTGTGCTGCCCATATTAAATCTGTAGAACAAAAGGTAAATGCGATACATGATCTACGCATCGTTGTAGTGCGAATTTATTACAATCCAATTAAACCATAGAACTTTAAATATAAAATTAAAAAATTACACTTCATTTTTAATAAATTTAGAATTGATTTCACTGCATAAAGTAATAAAATTCAATCACAAAGGAGCCAAGTATCGCAGATTCAAAATTTCAGGAACAAAAAACATTTCATTCTACCACTATGTTAATATAGAGATGATTTATCGACATAGAACACTCATATGAATAAAATGATTTGATTTCAAGTATATTTCTATGTACCTTTAGTGGGATCCAGTAAGGTGACGTCTCATATTGCCTTATGGTTAAACATAAATGATCGACAATGGAGTCAATTGTCATTTGCTACTGACATTATTAACGAAGTAGCATCACCAATAATGTGTACTCAACTATTTGGTATACAGTTTGATAATTGATTGTTTTGAAAACGAACGAAAAAACTACAAAAAACATAAATCTGAACTCGAATATGAAATTGAAGAAACACAAAAGTAGCGACAGTTAGGAATGCTTTTGCCTTTTAAGAAAACACTGGTTTTGGAAGAAGAAATAACCAATTATTCTCATCCACAATGGGTATCTAATTCAACTTCCCAAAGGCAGTATTAATTCATTTAAATCCAGAGGTGAAACTCAACAAATATATAAAAAAAAAGTCCATTTTTACAAAAAAAAAAAAAAAAAAAAATTTAAAAAAAATCACTAACCAACCACAACAACAAATTACGCCTCGTCGCTCATAAACTTGGGGTCGTTTTTCGCTGTTCCAATCAGTGCATTACCTTATTTTTAATGAGTTCGGGGTCGACTATTCACCACTCCAATCAGTTCGTTGCTAGAAGATTTTCAATAATACTCATAGCCACATCACAAATATGCTTCAAACCCTCTTCTCTAACAGCAATTTCTGGTGGATAAACCAATCCAGAGTACCTCTTAAATGCATTTTTACAGGCATTTGGATAATCAGCAGCAGCCATAACATGCATGTAAGCATAATCATACAATTCAGCACCCAAATCTTGAACTGAATTCTGAAGTGAATCACTTGCAAAAGCATACTTTTGTGCACATTCCTTCATTACTTTCTTCATCGATGTGTCATTTGTAGAGGTTGAAAGTTGAGTAGAAAGGTAAGAAACTGTGGCAGTTGCATTTGAAATTCCAGCTTTAACCATAATAATCGCCAATCCCTTTGTGTCTGATTTTGGGCTGGTGGAATCAGATTTGAGCGATGATATGCAAAGATCGTAGTATTTTGTGTTTTTGCAAGTCTTTTGGATCAAATCTGAGTTGCCATGTGTTGGATGGAATGAAATGGAGAGGAAAAGGAGGATGAAAACACAAGAAAATCCCATTGTAGAGACACTTTTGTGGAATTAGATTCTAGGTTTAGGGACAAGGTTGAGGTTGAGGGTTGGAATGGCTTGAAATGTGGGTTTCTTGAAGCAATAGGAAGATGAGGTATAAGTTCCTATAATACTTCTCTCATGTAGACGATTTTATCATTTACTTCACACTTTTCAGTAGCGAAAGATTTATAAATAATCGTATATAGCAAGAACGAAGTAATTCTTGTTTTCGATTAGTTTAAGATATCTCTTGCTAGATAGAGTAAAAGTAAACAACAACAACATCTAATTAAATCTTGTTTTTAATAAATTGGGGTCAACTACGTAAATTTTTTATTATCACACTACATTCAATTTATTGTTAAATCTACTACAAGAGTAGAACATTCACACATGGATCCTCTATATAATTAATATCCCACTAGGCTTTTGACTTCATCGATCTGGTTAGTATTAACATGTACTACAATTTAAGAGGTCTTTCTTCTAATTGTCTGGTAGGGTCTGTCTGGTAAGAAAGTCCCTCATTAATAGGTATATTTGGAAGCTGGCAAGCAACCAAAATAGTGTCACGGGTCACATCTTTAAAAAAACCAATAGATTGGGCCCTCTTTCTGTGTCACCTTGTGTTAGGAATATTTGCATTAAAACCACAATTTGGGTCCTCAAAATTATTGAATTCTTGGAATTTTTTGACAAAATATAGGTTGTGTTTGATACCCATTATGGAGAAGAATTTGATTTGGAACAGTGTTTTATTTAGAGAATGTGATTGAAATGAATAAAGAGAAAAAAAAATGATAAAAAAATGAATGTCAGGATAAGATTTGAGCATATAACTGCACAATCTATCTACTGTTCACATTATCTCTTTTTGACATCCATGTTCCCATGCGAATATCAAAGTGAATGCCAAAGAACAACTTGGAGCTCATTTGCATTTGTGACTGGAAAACACATAATGTTTTGTTGTGTCTAAAAATAAATTAAACTATAAATTACTTATTTTACTACGCAACTTTTTAAATTACTTCTTATTACCAGTCTTTGATAAAATCTTGTGAATACAAGTCTAATGTACTATTTGTATGTGACCAAGAAACAAGTATCTGTTAACAAATCCAAATAGTCTTGAAATGGTTTTTATAATTGTTTCCAAACAAAACAGAACAAAAAAATTGAACTGATCGATTAAAACTCTTAACTACAAACTGTCAGGTCATTTGAACAGACATCATGTTACAAGTTAGAGGGGAAAAAATCAGGATTGTGAAATTAAAGAGATTATACGAAAAGAAATAGTTTCCAATAGTTGATGCAAGACATTGGTGACTTCCGCATGTTTACTTGTTTCAGTCGATCTGATTGGACATTTCACTTCGACGGAGAATTCCAAACCCCGGGATGTGTCAACAAAAGGGTCAAACAGAAAAGAATCATTTCTTTTACTTTCTCCTAATGAAACTTGTGTCATCTTACTCTGTCTCTGGACCTGTATATACATTCTAGGTATGGGTTTTGATAAAAAGATTCCTCCAGCCTGAATCGTGCTCACCTTGATCCCTGGTGGGGCACCTCCTCTTTTTTGCGTTGCCTACAAATAGCTATGAGTTAGAAAAATTGCAGTCTGATATAAATTCTTGACTAGCTAGCTGACTTGATGTGTGTCAATAATACTCGAGCATTATAGAGACTAGGTCGTATCTAGTGGTCGGCTCCCTTGGGTCTGGGAGGTATGCAACAATAATTTCGTGTAGTATGCAAAATTGTATTATAGAGAACACCTCCACCAAGGGGGAATTTATGTATTTGGCCCGGTGAATTAGGCTTTTTTGGTTTTCTATCAAAAAGTTTGTTTTTTTACCCTTAATGAAATAGATTTTCATATATTGCTAAATATATCCTCACCTTTTAAAATAGTTCTAAAATTAGTCTTTATCTTATATTTCTTCTATTTTGAATCTCAATATATAAATACATTCTATAATATAATAAGTTAGAATAATTATTAACATATTGTTGAAATTTTTCTTCTAGTTTGATATATTCTACAAATAGCGTGTTCATATTTTCTAATTGAAAATTAAGGGTCCGTTTGATTGCAAATGAGGAAAATTTGTGGAAAGAAAATGAATTATAGGAAATTGAATTGTCAAGAAATTGTTTTACCGAGAATTGTAATTAATTGTGTTTGATTGGTATAATTTTTCACCATTCGTTTGACTTTGTTTTGCATGAAATTGTCAATAAAAGTAATAATTTTTTTTATCATTGTATCTAGAATTTTTTTCAATTGCTTAAAAAAAAAGGCTGAAAAATAAATTCTCACCAAAATGGTGGGAAATTGTAGGATTTCCACAAAAACCAAGGAATTGGTGAGCATGTAAGTCAAATGTGGAAAATTATTTCCATGAAAAATAAAGTGTATCAAACAAGACAAAAGTGGAAGTTGGAATTTGTTTTCCATTTTCCATGAAAAATAAGGGCCTATCAAACCGGCCCTAATATCTTTTATCTTTTCTCGTACTTTTTCTAATAGATTATCTAACCCTTTAATTGTATATCTTGACATATATATATCAAAACATAAATATTAATGTAATGATAATTCAAACATTATTCTAACAAATAATCTCTTCGATTCTCTAAGATTTTAGAAAAAATATAAACATAACTTAAGATATGATTCTTTTAAACAAAGCATAATCATGATAATCCATGCGATTCTCTTAAAATTTTAGAGAAATTCGTTCTAACTTTAGCAAAAATTAATAGTTTTACCTTAGTTTTGATCTGAATCTTTTATTCTTAGAATCGAATGACATTCGAGCTCTGAATATGCAAATTACTCCCTTCAAGGACCTTTTGCCTTCACAGGATCTTTGTTGTTTCAATTTCTTGCTCTCATTGTATTTGTTCTAAAGAATAAATCTCTAGATTTTGATTAAAGAAACACTCTTTTGATTGTTAAAATAAGAAAGAAATTTCCTATTAGATCTATCAAGAATGTATGGGAAGAAAGTTTAGAAACTCGTATCTTACTGAAAGAATTGGAATATTATTGATCTATTTGGAATTAATACAAGATTAATAAAAAGAACAGAGGAATTTTGGCTATCTTACCGATTGAGTGCTCAATTCTAACTTGCCCCTTCTCCTAGCCCCAAAGTTTCTATTTATATATGAATTACAATTATTGAAATATTCTATTACATCAATAATTTCTACTTTTTCATCAAAGGCACGGACGTCTCTCTATTATTGTCCTTCTAGTCCTACATCGTCTTATCTTCATATGTAGCTATCTTTCTTTGTCATTGCTTTTTTATATCATGTCTTCTTTTTCTCCAACTATCATTATTCATCTATGTCTGCATGTGGGACAATCCCTCAATCTGCATGCTTCTTGAATTGTTGTAGAGCTCCCATTGATACAATGGGTATCAAAATTTTCAATGTATTCTTTTAAAAATGTTGATTTTTCTTTTTTATTGTTAGTGAGGAGCGTCCATACTTCATACTGGTATAAAAACTTGAATTTTTTATCATATAAATTTTTTACAATGTTATAAAGAATTTTCATCCCTAAAACTCTTCGAAATTTTATCCATGACTTGATAATTTTTGGTATTATCTTTTTATTTTGACCAACTTCGATTTGGAAATCTCGACCAATATGTCCAATTGTAATAATATGTTCAGTGGGATAAAATATCCTTCATCAACTTCTAGATTTATTGAGTAAAATTTTATGTAAATAGATCTTCCTTGAGCAAATTTTGATCTCAATTTTGAATATATCATCAAAATTTTCAATCTCTTTTAGATCTTTTCCAGGATATATGAGATCTAAAAATCTATAATCTGCTGCCATTTTAACCATCAAAAGGTCTGCATATTTGGTAGTAATCAATCTTCGATAAACATGATCTCCTGAAAATATAAAATATGAGTCATTTTCTTCCAATTCATAAACAATTTTGACAAATGATTTATATTCTTCTTCTTTTGTTGATAAAGGGGTATCATCATTTTCATCAGTTCTGATTCTGATAACCCTTGTATGTTCATCACTGCTTTTTATGATCACTTTTCTGGGACTTGTCATATCTCTTTTGATGTTATTGTGTCCACTACTACTTCCATCATGCAATGTACCTGTTTGTATTTTTGTTATTCTCTGTTTGGTATTTAGTGATTCAAATTGTGAAATAATATCATCAATTCTATCACTCAATTCTTTGGTATATTTGGAATGAGAAATAGATATATCAACCAACAATTTAACATTTTGTTGGAGTTTGGAAGTTGCTCAATTCCAATTTTCATATCATCAGCTTCCTCCATGAGGAGTTCCATTCGCTTTTTAGCGTTTATCAATGAGGTTTGGATATCATCCATCTCCAAATTCAATATTTCGGCTAATAAAATTTGCAAGATAATTATTAGTTCCTTTAATATGAATTATATCAAAATTGTAAAATGATAAATAAGTTTGTCATCTATGCAGTCTCCTATATTGAGGTTCTGATGGTAACTTATTCCTAACTAATCCTGCAACTTGCGAATTATTAGTTTCAACAATAATTTTTTTAGATGATAAAAATAATGAAAACTTTTTTATTCATTTAATAATTGCTAATAATTCTTTTTCATGAGTTCTATAATTTATTTCTACTTGATTAAATATTCCACTTGAATATCTACAAATTTCTTTTAAGTATTTTTTATATTGCTGCACAATATTTATTTGAGGCATCAGTATTAACAACAAGATTATCTTTTTCATTGATAGTCTTAATTTTAGTAATTTTTTACATTCTTCTTTTAATGATTTAACTATTTTTGTATGTTCTTCACTCCGTCCTTTAGTATTTGTTTTTCTAAGTAAAATTTGAATTTTATATCTCTTTTTTTAAAGATTTTCAATAAATCTTTCAGTATAATTTAGATATCCTAAGAACTTTTGTATTTGTTCTTTTGATTATAATTTATTTGGAAAACTTTCTATCTTCTTAGATATATGAGACTGTAATTTATTCTTTTTTTTTTTATCTATTGATAATCCAAGAAAGTCAATTTATTGTTTCTCTATTATATATTTCTTTTTAGAAATAACAATTCATTCATTTTTACATTCATTTATAAATTATATTAAATGGTTTCTATGTTCTTCTTTACTATTAGAACATATTAATATATTATCAACATATACAATTAAAAATTCATTAAACTTTTTAAATATATTATCCATATTTTTTTATATATTTGTCGTGCATTTTTTAAATCAATGAGCATAAATAACCATTCATATTTCCCTTGAGGTGCACTAAATGATATATATTGTATACTATCTTCTTCCATTTTTACTTGCTAAAATCCTAATTTACAATCAAATTTAGAATAATATTACTTTCCTTTTGCAAAGTTTATTAAGACTTTTTTATTTGGTAAAAAATATCCATAAAATTTAGTATATTTATTTAATTCTTTATAATTTATTATCATTCTGGCTTTTCCTCTAACTTGCTCAGAATGTTTCATAACCATAAAAGCTGGACTATTATGAGGTCCATTACTAGGTCTAATAAGTTTTTGTTCTAATAATTCTTTTTTTTTTTTGAATTTTTGAATTTTTGTGTGTCTTGTATAGTAAACATTATTGGTCTTACTCTTATGATAACATTTTCTGTTAGTTATATTTTAGCTCTAGGGTGATATGGTTTCCAGAATAACAATAGATTTTCTCCATAAATCTTTTCTAATTGTTCTATGATTTTTTATATTCATGTATTTAAGACTTTTTTATACATTATTCTTTTATTTTTTATTTCATTATGTATGATTGGTTTTTTCTCTCATTTATCACCACGCTAGGCTGGCTGAACTCTATAAGGTCTAAATTCTCTTGGAATTTTTAATAAATATGCACAAGGTGTTTGTAACATTATCATATAATTATTTTGTTTGTAATATTGGAACTGTTGTATAAAATCGTTTCCTAATAATATATCACATTTTAATTTATCATATTTATATATTTTGTTTATTATTATTTGTTTAATTTCAAGTATTATATTAATTTTATTAGCACTATTTGTTATTTGGGTACTTTCTCTTGTTACTCATGTTATTTTTATCTTACTTTCATTATTCCATGATTTTATTAAGAAACTTTTGAATATTGTTATATCACTTCATGTATCAATTAATGCACAAGTTGTTATATTTGTTTCTAGAATGGTAACTTGTATATATACAGCTAATGGAAAATTTATTTGATTATTCATTACTCTTTTTACATAATATAGTTTGATTATCATGAGTTATATATAATCCTTCTCTTTTTATACATAATTTTCTAATCTATTTAGAAAATTCATTCATAATAATATATGAAGGTTTATATTCATACTATTATCTATATAACATGGTACTAAAATATTAATTCCTCCTATTTTTATTGCTACCTTGACTTCTAGTTTTGCAGTATGTATTTGTCCATCAAAATTTACATATTTATATGGTTCAGTTCTATGAGGTATTAATCCTTTATTTCTAATTGAAACTATATGACATTCACTAACTCCTGTATCCATAAATATATTTGGTCATATTATATGTTCTCTTTCATTGAAATATTCTCTTTCTATCTTCATATTTTCAATATTTCTATGAAATTTTATTTCTTTTGTATTACTAGTTTCTCCTAATTGTTTATTATTTGGTAATCTAAAACTTGTTGATCTTTTAATTAATCTTCCATCCTTAAATGTTATTATATTATCAAAATAATCTTCATCTTTTAATTCTATTATTTCAGGTTTATATTTTGTTATACTAAATTCATATTCTTCTGGAATTAAATTTATTTGCTTATTTGATTCTACTATTTTACTAATATCTTTACATTCCTTATAGACTTCTATATATGGTTTCTTAGAATAAATATTTTCATAATTAGAATTGGTAAAGTATATAAGATTTTATATTCTATAGTCATAATTTGATCTCCTGGTTGCATATATCATTTCTATATAATTTAAAATGTAAATCTAAGACTTTATTAAATTTTTTATCTTTTAATGAAACACAATATTTTGAGTAACAAGTAAATATTAATTTTTGGTATGCTAAGTTTCCAAATGACAATCCTTCAAATTTATTATTCTTCCATCATGTAAATTTACAATTAACGGTGAATATATTCATTCTCTAAATAGATATTTAAACATTATTTGTATTCCTACTAAATAAATATATTGGATTGTTTCACTTTATTTTTTATTAATCTTTGTTAATAATTCTTCTATTTTATTTTTTGTTAAAATATTTAATTTATGTGTTACTTGAGTTGTTCTAACATCTATAATTTTTTCAATTTTATGGCATTCATTTATTGCTATCATTTCTCTTCTCCATATTCTATTTAGAATTTCTCATTTTCCTATTTTTAAATTTAAAGATAATTTTTGTATTTTTTTTAAACTTGTTATTATTAAAAGTTACTTTAAATCCATAATCTTCCATTCTTTCATACTCTTATATATTTGTATTAATACTTTTTATTTCTTCTATCTCTTTATTCAGATTCTGATCCATTATTTTTTGAATCTGTTTCACTTATATATATTTCTTGATTATAATATTGTTCAATATCAAATATTTCACTTAATTCATCTTCTATTTCTAAATATTTTTTTGTAATATTTTTACCTTTTTCTGTTTACAATCGGGGTTTATATGACATATTTCTCCACAATTCCAACATTTACATTAGTTTTTATCTTTTTTATAAGGTTTATTTTTCTGTTGTCTATTTGGATTATACTTTCTTTTATAATATTTTCTCCTATGTTTTATATATTTTTTTCTAAAATTTCTAAAATTTTTGAACTTTTAAATTTTATGTTTTCTTTTATTACTTCTTTCAGGATTATATCCCTATTATGTTGGTTTTTCCATATCTTCACAACATATTCTAGTTAATTTTCCTGATTTTTTCAATAATTTTCTTTGTTAACATATATATGCAAGTCTTTCAAAAAGAAATTTTATTCTTGATTCTAATGTTTTAAGTATTCCTATGTTATCTCTAATATATTTTTCAAATTCTATTTTAAAATATATTCTCCATGAACCTAGTAATTTAGTATAGTACATATCTTGATATACTTCTTGATTCTCATTACTGTAAAATTGAACATAATAGTAATTTTTAAATTCACGAGTATATTTTTTAATTTTACACATATCACATATTGTTAGATTTATTAACTTAATTTTAGAATTTTCTTTTTCTCTTATTGCTACTCTTTCAACATTTCTTAACCAATTTTCTTCTAAAAATTCATTTGCAATATATTCTGTTAATCTTCTATACCTTGCCTATCTGACTTTATTATTTTTATTTGTACATTTCTTTTTATTAATGATTTTGTGTCATTATTTATTCATTCCCACCAATTTATAACCTTTCCTTCAAAAGATGCTATTAAAAATTTTATTCTTCTTTCAATATTTTTTCATGTATCATTTTTGTTATATAAAAAGAATAATATCATTGAATCTGCACAAGTTAATAAAGCTTTCTTAGTATCTATTTTACAATCTAAATCTAATTTTATTCCTCCATGATTAATATGTTTATCATAAATATCATTTAATTCAAATCTATCCCTATATTTATTTCATTTAGATGGTTGTCTATATCTTACTTTATCATAAAATTGTCTATAAGGTTTATTGAGTATAGGTGCATAACTTTCATCTGGATCTAGTGATTCTTGATTAGAAGTTCTTGTTGGTTGATGTCCTTCTCCAATATTCATTAAGACTTGGTATTCACTTAAATCTTTTTGACTTAATTGATCAAAATTTTCTATAAGTAAATATAATTCTTCATTCATCTTCATTATCTTTATTTATTTTTTTCAATCTTTAATTTTCCCAATAATTTATCTCTAGATTTTTCTTCTTCTAATATTTTAGCTAAAATATTTTTTCTAAATTTTTCATCCATACTTCATGTTTCTATCACTATATTTTCTAGTTCAATATGTTCTTTCCTATTCTAGAAATTTCTTTTTCTATAAGTTTTTTGTCTATTTTCTTATCTTTATTTTTATTATTTTCCCGTAATTCTCTAACCTTGAGTTTTAATATATTTATATCATTTCTTACTTCTTTTATTTTATTTTTTTCCTCTTGGACATCATTTATTAATGTCTTTATTAATATTTTTAGATCTTCAATATATTCACTTATTGACATTTTAAACCTTTGATTTAATATTTTGAGGTTTTGTACCTTAAATAATTTGTCATACATATCATCTATTTTTAATTCTTATTTTTTAATTTTTTTTCCTCTATTGATATAATTCTTTTGTTTTCTTCTATTTTTTCTTTTAATTTTTCTATTTTCTCTATAATCATTCCAATTTTATCTTGATTTATAATTTCTCTTGATTTTATTTGGAATTCTCTTATCATTTCCCCATCTACATTTTTAACGTTTTCTATCATATCTTTTAATTCTTTAATTTTTAACATTTTCTATCATATCTTTTAATTCTTTTAATTGTATTTTTAATTTATTTTGGATATCTAGTAATTTTTCTTTGACATTTTTATGATGTATACTTAGTTGTTGTAACTCTTCTATGGCTATTTTATCTTGCGGATTTATGTTTTTTAAAGTTTGCCATAAAAAAAACACTTATCCAATTTAATTGCATATTAAGAAATCCATCGAATTCTCCCCATGAGCTTAATGGTTGAAACATGGTTGTATTATCTCCTTTTATTTGATAAGATCCTACTGAGAGTCTTATATTATCTATTACTTGTTTTCCAAATTTTATTTTTGGTAAGTCCATTATCCTTTTTTAATTTCTGTTAGAGCTTTTACATTATAATATGTCTTACACATTTTATCTTCATTTATTTATCTTTGTTCTTTCAGGTATTCTATTAAATTTGTTATTTGTCTTCTTTTTATTTTTAATTTAATATTACCTTCTTCTTTTTCTATATAATTATCTAAATCTTTAACAGTCACTTCTTCTAAATATTTTATTATTTTTTCATAATATTTTCTTATTACCATGTGTCATTTTCCTTTTAATTCTTGTATAAGTTTTTTCTCTCTTATAGATTGTTTTGATTTTTCTGGTTGTTCCTGTTGTAGCCATATTTTTGTTATATAACTTATTATACCTTCTTTGGTTCTTAAATTTTTATCTGATATTATTTTAATATCTTCTGATAAGTATTTATTTAATAAAGACCAATTTCTATGATAATTCATAATTTTCTTTGTAATATAAAATATTTTCTTCATCTT
>CAIGRB010168364.1:12736-36373 GCA_903798255.1 Fraxinus quadrangulata
TATATATATATATATATATATCTTTTATTAATCCTATTATTAATTTTTCTAATATTTGCTCTTTTATTTCTCTAGGTAATGTTTTAATTATAATTAATGTTATTATTTTTAATTTATTAGAAATAGGTTCTAAAAATACATAACATCATTTATCCTCTTCTAACATATAATAATTATTATAACATTCTCCTTTTTTTCTAATTTATAATATCTATTTATTTTTCTAATTATAATTTTCATGATCTCTATGGTTCTATGGCTCTGATACCAATTGGGTTGGGGGAGAGCGAACAAAAATCAAATAAATCTTTAAACAAATAAATCTAATAATTAAAGGTTCTTCAAAATAAAATTAAAGGTTTATAAAAATTGTAATGGAATTTTTAAGGGTTTATTTGAAATCTTTTATATTATAATGGCTTGATTGAAATATTTATATGAGGGTATTTTAGGTAGTTTCATATGTTTGAAAAAGTCAAAGACTAGTTTGGAAATATGGCCTTTTATTTGAGCTATTTTTATGTTTTTCGCTCCACCGAGTCCTAACAATGCTTTGCAGTAGAGCAGTGCATGCATCTATGAGCATATTTGGCTTAGCCTAAAATTTTAGAAATAAGTTGGAAGTAAATATTTCTCAATCTAAGTTGAAAATAAGGAACTTACTTTACAATAAGATAAGAACTAGTTTCAACATTTTTTTTACTTAAAAGTAGAAAAAGGTAGCATATTGAAACGTATTTGAAAACAAGGAGTTTAAGTAACAGTATTTGAAAACAAGAAGTAACAGTATGTTAGACTAAGTTTTAAAGTTTAAAGTAGCTTTTACTTCTTTTTAAGCTAAGTCAAATATGCTTCGACTTACTGTCCCTTGGTTTCAGTGATGGATCCAGCACCCGACAAATTCCGATGGCCGCACGTGCTACATCCGTCGGGAACAATTTTTATTTTTTTTATTGACAATGAATAAACTTTTTAAATTATATACCGGTAATTTATTTTATTTTCAAACATTTCTCATAGCTCAGTTGGTTAGATCTTGTATATTCATATGGGAAGTCCGGTTTCGCACCTCTTTCCCACCAATTTTATTGTAAAATATTTTTAATTCTACAATTTTTGCCAAAACTAATTGGGATAAGGAGGGGCTTCAAACCCGTGACCTCTCCTTAGAATATTGAAAGTTTGACTATCGTGGCACTCATGGAATTTGATATTAAATTTATCAAAATAATATATGTTACATTTTAACGATTTTAATGCAATTGTAAAAATTCAAACTCATTCTCTTCCTTTGAATTATACAAAATTTGGACACAATATCATTTGGTGAATATTGAAAAATACAATTCTAAAAATTTGATTACGTGTTCTTCCTTTAAATTATACAAAACTTGGCCACAATATCATTTGGTGAATATTGCTAATTTTTACAACAAAATTATATATGTTCAGTTTGAACAAAATAATTGTTATATTTAAATTTTAGACCTTGTTTAATTCCATTTTTTTTTCAAAATATATTTTTCTCTCTTCTTTCAACCGCACATTTTTCAATAAAATAATATTACATGCAAATTCAAAACTTTTCATTATTTTTAACAACACATTTTCTATCAAATCACTATTTCAAAATGCATTTTTTTGCAAAAAAAAATGGGCAACAAACGGGGCTCTTAATATTTTATTGTTAACAACGATCGACGATCCATGGCCACCCGTATTGACTCAAAATCCTGAGTCCGTCACTGCTTGGTTTCATTTCCCTTTTCTCCTATTTTTAAAAATTATTTCGAGAAGATGATGTTCAAGCTCACTGATATTATCCCAGAAAATAAACAGATGCCCAACAAAACAAACATATATAAACTAGTAGAAAATCAAAATGAGTAGGGTCTTGGCCTGAAATATTTGAAAAAAATAAATAAAAAATTCAAGAGTTCAACAGCCACATTCAACACACATGAGACTTGCAGTTAAGCATCCTAGTAGAGAAGTGGATAGGCGTAGGTAAGGGCATTCATGCAAATATATCACCTGTTTTTATGCAATTTCTTAATGATATGAGACAGAATTTTCTTCAAGCTCTCCAGCTTCTAATCTGTCAAATAATTCCACTAGATCTTTCCTGCACATAATGTTTTGATATTAACCGAATGAAACAAAAGAGAAAATTTATAGTGCTTAGCACATGCAGCAATAAAAAAAAAGAGGATTCTTTGTGCTGATAAAATTTCTAGTACTCCCAGAGTATTGAAACTCGGTACTCTATGCTACTATTTTTTTGAAACGTGTATCATTTATTCATGTCTAGGTCCCAATTAAATAGCGGTCCCATTTATTTAATACACATGTCAAATAAATAGTAGCAGAGAGTACTGGGTTTCAGTACTCTGGGTATACTAGAAATATTCTGTTTGTGCTAATCAAAAAGAAAAAAATTGAAGAATCTATCATCTGAAATATGAAAAAGAAAAATTTTAAGCTCCCTATGTTTCTTTACTTGTAAGAATATTTATGTTGTATACAACTACAAAACTGAATTGTCACTACAATATATGAAAAATGTATACTGAGGTTTAAACACAATAATACCTGTCTGGAGTGATTGTTTTGCGATGCCCTAAGAATCGACGATGACCTTCAACAGCTCTTGCCATGTTACTATGATGGAATGAAAACATCACTTTCATCACTTTCTATTGAGATAATATAATCGATTGCCGCAGTTTGAGATGCATTCTTGGTAAATGGATTCAATTCTTCTGCTGTCGCAAGCATTTCCTGTCATAAATGATATAAATTTTGTTAACACTACAGCTAGACTTAGTACTTCGGTTATTTCTCAATGAAAATGAATAGAAAATCATCCAACTCGACCAACCTTGAAAGCTACATTTGGAAAGTGAGAAGTGAGCTCTGAAAGATGAGCATTACCACCACAAATTTCCCCAGCAGCAATATATATCTAGGTAGACGGTGGATAACCAAGAGCTTAAAGAAAAACTCCATCCTCCTTTGGAGTTAGAGGGCAGAAACCACCAATTCTCTGTTCTGTTGAGTTGATATTCTTGATCTTCCAGTGATTTGTGTTCTCCCTAACGAAAAAAAGATAAGAAGCACGAAATTATCACGTGCAGTTCTGAAGTAGCTTCTGGTAAGGGGCAAGTGAAAATAAGCAGCTGGGAAAACGGCATGTACGTAATTTTGGTAGAGTTCCTTAAATTAAATTTGATTGGTTCACAGCTGAAACTTAAATATTTTCGCAGACAGAGCATGTTTAGCCAAGCTTAAAAAGTTTAATTACAAGTAAATAAGCAGATGATTAATATTTCTACATCTACGTGCATGTACGACAAAATGCAGATAAAGGTTTAATTATTTTGTTAATAAATAATTAGTTGTAAAAAGTCTTACACCTCATTATTCTAATCTCCTCTGATTCAGCATCAGTAAGACCGTAAGTACAGCCAGTAAAAGAGAGCATGTCTTTCTCATATCTTAGATGAAGTGCAATGTATCTTTCGGCTCGTGATCGCAACAGCTCCACTAGCTTCTGTGGTGTCACCGACATTTATGCTCAGAACCTAATGTAACATGAATCCCCGTAGGAGACCTCTTAAATGAATTTGCAGAAATACATAAATTGGTCATAATTGCAAATATAATTACAATAATTCTACTTATACCTAAAAGTTTGACGACTTTTTTGACAAAACGCCACTTGACCGCCAAGTGGCGTTTTGTCAAAATATTGTCAAACTTTTAGGTACAAGTAGCATGGTTCATATAATTATATGTAAAGAATCCTGTAAGGAATTTATAAGTACTTCAAGGACTCAGAAAACTTGATGTTTTCCATGGGATCTTTGTATATTCAAGAGAACTGCATATGTTTATAAAAATGAGAGGCAAATAAGTGGGGAATACTTGTGGATCCAGTAAATATATGGATAAAAAGTAGTTAAGACTTTAAGCAAATGTTTATAAACACTTGCCAAACATAGTCTAATTACATTATTGCCATTACAGTAATTCATTTCTGCATATTGATTGACAGAAGGGCGTTCTAATTTTGGTTATATGATAACATGATTTCATGGGGCAATTTTATGCAGTTTACATATGGTAGGAGCAGAATGATGGTTCTGACCTTTCCCAGCCTATTTATAGAAGGAGAGAAGCGCAGAGCATGATACAGTGCACGACATCTCAATCTTAGTATGTCGACAGGTAGATCATTGTTTGCAAGTCGAGAATCAGATTTTGCAACACGAATTAACTGCAAATTATAAAAAAATTCAATAAGCCAACTCAGTGCATAGTTGTTAAATGTGCATTTAAGCATTTCTTTAGTATTGAACTGCAGCCATCGAATAACATGCGAAAGAACCAAAAATTTAGGCCTTTTCAGTCCTTTTACATCTAAACCACTAATTGGATATCGGTAGGTGTTTTATAGTGCTGATTGTTGAGTCCCTAGAGGACAAAATGCATGTACGTAGAAGAAATTAGGATGTTAATATTATCCGTGGGAAAAATGGATGAAATTAAGAAATTAGAATCTATGCGAACGAGAAGAGGTGGCACCAGCTGATGATGAATTAAGGAGAGACCGCTTGGGCATGTCATGCAAAAACTTGAACAAATTCATGTTCTCAAGATCGATGCATATAATAGAAGAGGGAAGGATACACTAAAACTTGTTGCTTTTTTTTTTTTTTTTTATATCGTAAGTGTACGATATCGTAACAAGTAATATAGTGGACCTATTGAGACCGGATTATCGTTCCCACGAGAACTATGCTCTAGTCTTAATCTACTTTTCCTACTCCTATTTGATGAAAGTAAATAAATAAAGAATTGATATTGTTGTGACAGTTGATTTTCTAAAATGAAGTAAATACCTAAAACGGAAGAAAATTATAATGAAGTGTAAAACAAAGATTGATCGAAAATTCGTGTATGTAGAGTGTATTAGGGCAAAACAATTTCACATATTGATCACCTTAATTCTCAATTTAAGATTCTAGCCTAAAGCAGTGTTCGGTCGAATTCTCCTACGGTATTCAATTTACTCATCTTGAGTTCTCATTGAACCTATTCAACTAATTCAATTTCATATCTATATGCGAATGACCCTTAGTTAAACAAATTATGGCACTAGGAATTTATATAACAACCGCAATACTTAGTATAGGTATCTCTACACGTTATACTTCGTTACCGGGTTCTATTACACGTTCTAAGCCTCAAACTCACCTCTCGATTTGTAAGAAACTTAATGGATCATCAAATTATTGGCCAGATAATTCAAAACATTGCACTCATAATAAAATCAACACATGGAAGAATAAAACTCAGAATTCTTGAATCAAATAACTAAGGGTCTCAATAAATTATATGTTTGCTCTAATAAGAAATTTAACTAAACATAATGAAAATAATGAAATAAATAACAATATTCGAATACATCACCGGATTTAATTGATAACAAAGATGAAAAAGAATCAGCTCTTGCACCAAGATCTTCATTCGCTTCCAATCCTTGATTTTAACTTGAATTCTTCATGTAGTTCTTCTTGCGAATTCCTCTTCGATCTTGTGTTTTTCTGTCAATTTTGCAAAGTGTGGAACCTCTCATTCATGCCTTCTTCTCTCTATTTATAGTTCCCCTTATATCCTTGGGAAAATAGGGTCTTTTCTAGGCTTCTTTTAGCCCATTCTTCATAAAATTTCTGGTGCGGCACAGCGCCGCGAATGACTGGGCAAGCAGCGCCTGGGTGCTGCCTTCCTACTGGTCCGGATGATGGGCAGCGCCTTCACTGCCATTTTGCTAAGTACATAGGCTGCCTTCCTGCCCTTTTTCCTTCAATTTCACTTTCTTCTTCCGGCACTTAGGCGCTCATTCATGGCTCTTGAGCGCCATTTTTCTGTCCAATATCATCTTGACATGCTTCAATACCTCACTCTTCACCTAATCACCATAGCTTCAAAACAACATTAATACACACATTAAAAACGTTCTATAATCTCAAAGATTAGATAAATAATTAAGTTAATTTAGTATAACATTCGTGTGAAAACACCCTCATCAGTAGTTATGGATCAAAGTATCCATTTAGCTGACCCAAATTAATGCAAATATTGCTTAGTTTATTGCTGTTATTTCATATAGTGAAATTGGATTAATTGCTGAAAAGATGCCCAGGGGGTGTAGGATTCGTAAGTAATATGAAAAATAATTTAATAAGAAATTTGGATATTTGATATATTGAAGAAGCAAAAATTTTACATGAAATTCAATCTTGAATTGCAGAGAACTAAACTTGATATTTTTTTGCTCTGTCTAAAACTTCAACATGAAGTATAATTTATAGAGAGAATTTCGGACTTGAAAAGAAATTGAATTGTTTACTAGAATCTTTGAATAGTAATATCACATGTCTTGATTGTAATTTGTGTGCCACTTGTTTGCAACTTTTAAAAAATAGGTGTTTGTATTGTTTGTTTGACAAGCTTACACAGTATTAAGTAGTTGGTCAGGTAAAGACTGACCAAGCCAATGGTGCTTAGCTGGTCGAACAACTGAGAAGCGCGGTCTGGCCAGCCGTGGGGTTGTTACAATTAAGCAGAATAGGATTTGGGATGATATCTTCAGTAAAATCGACACCACCTATAGAAACCTGGTGTTCATTGCAGTAAAAATTTGAACCTCTCTTTAACTTTACACTTAATTTGTTTCTAAATTTATTGCTACGGATCTTTTTAGAAATTATAAAAGAAACCCAATATCCAATATAGATAATTCACTTCAGATATATGAAATGCATGCAAATATAAGAAATGAATTGAAATATAGACCATAGACAGTACATACTGTAAGCTTTGCGGTATATATAGCACCAAATCTACATTAATAGGAACTAGGAAGTAGTACATATTGTATGCTTTGCTTTACATATGGCACAATTAAAAATGGATGTGAAGTATCTGCAAAATGCAGAAGCCTTTTTTTTTTAAATAGATTTTAGTAGAACACTGGTAACTGTATTCTGAAGTAGAAGTCGTGTTAGCGAATGATATATAGATTATACATGTAGCAAGCTCCAGCTTCTCTTCGAAATACTGCTTCTGCTTTTACATCAACCTCCAGTTTTCTTCCAATATACAATCTTGTAAGGTTGTGTGTGTTTACTTGTGCTTCTTTCCACCGGCCAGAATACGCTGGATTTGAAGTCCTCTGCTAAAGGCCTGGTTGAAAAGCAGCCTAGTCTGGAATTCCGAGACAAATGGGAACCAGGCTAGAACCGCCACGGGTGTAAATATCACCAATCCCATAATATACTCGTACCCTCTTGCTAGAGCTTTAACAGACCCCCACATTCCCAATCCCTTCACTATAGGCCGGCAAGCTTGTGCTATCTGCATAGAGAAAACCGTAGGATAACATAAGTCAAGAGTTATTAATGGTTTGCTGAAATCAAGATACACATCAGTGAAGGATGCTATGTATTGGGAGAGAGACTAAGACCTCAAGGAGCATACTATTATCCACCAATAGACACACAGTATATTTTATCAAGTGGATAGTATTCAGATGGCGATTTAACGAGTGCATTGGAATGATTTTTTAAAAAATAAAATATTTTTTGTTTTAAAAAATCAAACATGTAAAAAAGTACCTGCAGAAGAGCCCATCCCGTCGGCAGAAAGGCGAGTAAGCTGGCAAAAATATCTCCAGTCCTCAGGTTTAGGAATGTGAAGAGTACCACAAGGATCACTATAAACCCAATAAATAGGAATAACTTGAGAAGTCTGAACATTAGCTGAAAATCTGCACTGAACTTCTTCCTTCCCATGGACACAACCTGCATAGAAAGATGTATTACTTCTTGACAAGGTAAAGCAATTCGGAGGATGTTATGCGCCTATTATATTTTAATAAAACAGATTGATTTGGGGTCTGAGCACTGACCTTCGAAATTATCATCACCGCAACAATAACCAGCCATGATAGACCATAAACCTGTTATCACAATAGCATGTTAGACAATAAATGGACATTAAATGCATTTAAAATGTCTCTGAAACAAAATTTGAAATAACAGGATTCCACATTGCCAACCAATGAACGTTTGCTGAGTGTTTGGTACACAGGACTGGATGGGACAAATGACAAGATTTCACTTGTTCTTCTTTAATACTGAGTATTCTTCAATCCACCCGATTAAAAAAGCCTTTGATGCACATCTAAGGTTTAGAATTGTTTCATATCCCAAATCAAGCCTTGTATTGAATTGATAGATATTAAAAGAATGATTTCAAGTGAAACCTTGCAAAATGTATGGACACTCGGTTATTGTAAAGCAAGACAACCAGCAAAATCCAAGAAAATTTTGTATCCTTACCATGAGACTTTTGTCACCATTGGCCACGTTCAAATGATAAACGATTCCATATTGGTAGAAGAAGAAGCGCAAAGAGAGGACAATTTCACAGAACCGCCCTGACAAACCAGTGTGTTCGAGATGCTCTTGCTCTTCATCCCACCATGATTCCCAACTCTTGTTTGCTGGAACACCAATACCTCCATGGTTACTTATCCACTTACTCCAATCGTCAAAATCATCCACTATCTTCTGCCACTCAAATCCGGAAGGGTTGAAAAGAAAAGGCGCAAACAACCAGGAAATAACAAGAAACCACATCGAAAGGGTGACAAGAAAGAAAGTTGTAGAATCCGGAGCTGCTGCACCATAAACTTGATAAGTTATGAGTAAAATAAGCAGTTCCACTGCTTTTGTGAAATGGCTCCTTGAATACATTCTGTAGTTCTCTGCGAACTTTTCATGTCGCACAACGAAACCACGTCCAGTTGCTCTGTATTTAGCTCCGCCATGTAAAATTGTCCGCCCAAAATAGTGGAGCTTCGTCCCAAGAGAGAAAGTAAAGAAGACAGAAGCTAGCTGGAGCTGCATAATTATTAAATCACTAATTGCAGTTCTAAAGCCCCTCTCTAGTCCAATTTCCATAATCATGGGAAGTGACATCAAAAGACCTAGTTGAACAAGCGACTGTGAAGCCATGACAGCCTTCAGAGCATTGTCTCCCTTAGATCTTGCAAATTTGACTATGGCCGTCTCCATTCCACTCAGTGCAAGATAGAGCTTGCCGTACAAGTAAGCATAGACTATAAAGACCACAATCTACATGGCAAAATTACCAAGTTCAGCAGAAACTTTTGCAACTGGAGGGCACATAAGAACTATAGAGTCCAATTTGCATGAAAAACTGAACATTCCATTCTGCTTGGACCCAGTGTTATAGAAGAAAAGAGTATTTAACAAATAGAGGGAGAAAACCTAATTCAGAAGCTCTTTAAACCCAGTGAATTTACACATCATCATCTTTTTCTTAAAAAAAAACATAAAAAGGCAATAAAAAATAGTTATTAGGAACAAGTCTTTCAATACTTAGTTTTAGATTTGCTTACTTTAAATTCAGCCCTCTCTCAGGAAAGAAGAAAAAATATATATATTTGCTGTTTTTGAATTTCTGGCAGAGAATAGTTTCGTTGAAGACTTTATTTTCTTGCCCTTCTCAAGCAAAATGAATTATAAATGTACTTCCAAGTGGATATTAATATACTGTAAACAAGTATCACTGCATTGTTTAATGTTGCATTAAGTGGTGTTTTAATTTCCTAATTGTTTTATTTTTTCAGATTTAATGAACCCTGATTTCCAGTTCTACTGATATTGATTCACAAACTAGAAAAATTACCATTGAGCTGACATAAAAACCAGTTGTTGTATAGTAACATGACAACATGCGGAAGAAGTCAAAACGATGGCCCAGTCTATAGATGTCACGGCTGAGTGTTTGCTCCCCATTACCACATGCAACTTTAGCTTCAAACAGTGATATCTGGTTGAGACCAACATCTCGTCCTTTTCCAACTTGGATATATTCATGGTGAGTAATATTTCCACGTCTCAGTGTTGAATTGAAACCTTCAAAAAAGTGAAGTGCATTTCAGAGATCACATAGAAATGTAAGAAAGGTAGCAAAATGTGTGATTTAATATCTCACCGGCAAATATATCCTCACTAAGATTAATGCCCTTAGAAGCTTTGCTTATGCCACCACGGGTAATGTGAAAAATTCTATCAAACACATCTGGATGTCCATAGTGGAACCGTACCCTAAATAAAACCAATTAGAGAAAGACAGAAGCATGAATAGGCTGTTAGCGGACCAATTTTAGATGGGTCTGAACAGATTAATTTTATTATCAGATCCAAAAGTATGAAGATAGAGATATGATACATAATTGCTTAGTATTTTAGTTGATGTGTCCATCCTATACAATTAAGTGCTGGCGTGTTAGTGATTCACAAGGCTGCTGGAACTGATATGCCTAGCAAAGGGTAGCTAATGTGAAAAATGTAGTGTCTCGGAAGTTAGATGAAGCATGGTCGAAGAGATGAGGTTTCCGGCACTTTGAGCTCCCATCACTGTTTTTTTTTTTTTTAACTTTTGAGGGATTAGAAACTTTCCATTGCTTCGCTTAATTATCTCAACATAACATCATGGTTTTGCAAACGGATAGACAATGTTGACATCTCTGAATGACTACTATCTGATCTTGAGATCTTCCATTGAAGAACATAAACCAAAGAACAATGCTGTTTTATTCAAAAAGGACATCAATTCATAAAAAATGAGAGAAAGAACATACTTCAGAGGTCTTGCAAGAACTCTTTGACCAAGGGTGACAAAGCTTGTTTCTTGATTTGACATAAACCAAGCCAATGATGATACACTGTAGTTAAGTTGTGATATCATATCAGATGTATCAAAAACTGAATGTGTCAATTGACCAACAGCTCAAAAATAGCATCCAACCTTCCAGTAAAGACATGTTCACGAACACCGAGAATAGTAGGAGGCCGCACCCCATGATCCTCATTAAATTCCTCGAGTAGGTTTCGCATCTTAAGAGCTTCTTCCAGATAGTTGTCCTACAAAATGAAACAGAAAACTGTGTTATTTTGGTTAAATAAATTCCATGCACTGTAATGACATCAAAATTTCTACATGTTACCTGGTTCATATCTATGGTCTGAAGAGCTTCCCCGCGACTAAAAATAATAGCATGGTTCTGGTTTTCAGGTTTTCCTTCTCCTATCTTTGCTGAGCCTGGCAACTTTATGCGGTAGATTTCCTTCAGAGAAGAACAAAAACAATCCGTTCTTGAGATACAACCAAATCAATTTCGTGTTTTGACTAGATATAAGAAAGGTAATTACCTGATCAAGATTATCAACAGCTTTTACCAATACGGAATAGTAAACTTTTTTATTTTTTCCACCTTCCCTTTCTTCAACTTCATCTATATAAGCTACACGAAGGGATGGATTGCTGCACGGAGGGAACGCGGAACAAGATTGAAAATCGGATGAGCTCATTAAGACATTAAGTAAAGAGAAATCCAAACTAGAAAATCTTTGCACTCTGTCAAGAAAATTTAGAACTTACTTCACCATCAAATTTAAAATGTCAGTTGCACGACGATCTCCACTCCGCTTCTGGTTCCCGTAGTTCTGGCAAGTGGCTACATATGTGAATTTCATGTCAGCTACGGCTTCTAATTGAGCATACAAGGATCTTTGACTCTTCTTATCTTCCTCTGATGGTACTGAAACAGTTTTGTAGCCTTCAAGTATCTCTGTTCAGTTTAAGCAGAAATAGTTAAAATCTAGAGAGTGCCAGGGATATTTTAGGACAGCTTCCAAGGACACTATAGAAATAAAAATTATGATGCTATTCATGTGATATGCTTGTTTGAACATCACTAAAAATCATATGATTACCATGTTTTCTGTCTATTTCAAGCATGCTCAAAAAAACTAGAGACTTGAGAATACAATCCCTTTGTAAATCTAATATAGAAGTTACAACTTACCAGTTTCTCTGGCCATGTCAAGAAAAGCCTGAAGCTTCAAAGCCCTTCTATAATACATCATCCCTCTAACTGAAAAATAAATAAATATTGTCAAACTAACAATTTAGGGGAAAAGAGAATGGGGAGGGATGGAGACCCAAATAACCTGTTCTACTAAGAGTCTGTCCTCTCAAGGAGGCCCAGTGACGTATTTGCAAAATGTTCTCTTCATTTTCCCAGACCTCTTGTTCGTTGCAGTTTAGACGCTCCATGAAGTTATTCCATTCATCTGAATGGATTATTATTGTTATTATGGTTAGCAAATAGAATAAGCAAATCACATTAGAATAACACGAGATAAAGAAATAGCCTCGTTAAAAGCGGTGGGATTATTACTCAGACCTGGATAAATCTTTTGAAGGTAATAAATAATTGATATGCCATCTTCATTTTCCATTTCAAGGTCACTCTTTGAATAAACAGTCTCCTCACTGTAGTAGGGAGTCATGACACTGCCATGCCAATTGATATGGTTACTTTTATATTTCTTCAATAAGTTCAAAACATGAACATTGCTTGCACTTAAAGGAATATGAGCTGCACCTGAATGAAAGCATTTTGCGAACTCGAGGAGCGCGTGGCATATTCATAAATAGTGAATTTGTGAAAAACGCTATCCTCCGACGTGCTTCAAGGTTTGTTGGCACATCAATGGCAGATTCTTTTACAGTTAGGAGCATATAAAGACGTCGTATCTGTGAAAAGCATACTCATAATTACTCTTCAGTTATTCACCAAAATAGATGTCCCACATTTTGTGGTCGTGTGTGTTTCTATACATATACATAGTTTTGCATGCTTAGATACCTGCTCTTCCCATTGTGCTGTATTTGGCGGAGGGAACACAATATTAACAAAAAGTTGTCTTCCAGAATCCTTATTACTATGACCAAGTTCGGCCAGCTCACTATATTCAATGAACAAAAAGAAATTTTACAAGAGTCAATAAGAAATAATATGAATACAGGCCCAAATCATTGAAGAATAAAAGACAAGTACTTCTGAATACTAAATAATTAACCAACCGGATCTCATTAACCATCATATCACGAGTAACTACTTCTAACATATCTTGTAGCAACAAAACAACTCTATCTTTCTTCGACGGATCACCATCTTTCTGCAATGCAGAAAAAGGTTTAAATTTCAGGGAAATGAAAAATTCAGTCTAAAACTTGCATTTATTATGATATATTAATGGAACAACTTACCAACATCTCTACAAGCTCCACGAATTTCTTACAAAGATCGGGTAAGGGACCCATTCTATAATTTGCAAGGAATGTGTTCTTTGATATGTTACTTTCAACGTCTTTAATGATGATTCCTATTATCCTGTTATATAGAAAATGGCATTAGAACTGTCATGCAGACAAAGATATTGCTTAGTCTCTTTCAACTTTTACAAAATGCTTCATATTAACGTCGGCAAAAGAACAAAGAAAAAGATTCTTAATGATTTATACTCACAAATCAAATTTGAGTTTTCATTTTCCTTGTGCTTTTTGAATTAGAGGAAGCATGTATAAATACTAAAATAGCAAGAAAATCTCAAAAGTGTGGAATCAGACAGAGATGGTACTCAGACCATGGGCCACATATGCAGTGGAAAATTCACCAATGCCTAAAATGGTGGATACTAATCTTAGCAAGACATGGATTAAGAAAACACGAAGTTGGAGATAATTCAACAAAATTGATTGCACTGAAAAGATAAGACTATATGAATGTACATGTATACACATATATGGAAGTAGACCAGCATATTCAAAATTACATGCACATTTTCACAGGCCAAATATATATTGCATTAACTTGTCAATTGGCTCCATGATAAGTATAATGAACAACCTTTTCTCAGTCTCTCCAATGACCAAAGCATTCAGAACATGTTTGAATGACTCATAGCATTCAATAACAGCACATTTCATATACTCATCAGCACATATACGCCTCCAAAGGTCAGCATCCTTTGATCGAAATTGAACTGCCATATCCAATGCAATTGGGATCTACAATGCAAGCTTGTCAGAGAATGAATACAGAAAGTAGACGCAAAAGATTCAATGAAACTGCAGTTACCTTGCTAGCAAGTAAAAAAGGCGGCCACTGGATTAGTTTTAAGCTGGAATCTGAAGAATAAGGAACTAATAGAAGATCCATCTCCCTGAAGTTTCAGAAGATCAAATTCAATTCCTATTGTATGACAAAGTCTTCAAATATAAATCAAAAGACAAATATTAATTAAAAAAAAAAAAAAAAGAATGAAGACAGTTGAGGATCGTTTCCTGTCGCTTATGAGATCTTCTTCGCGGAAGCTACTTATTATTTCATTCCATAACTGAGCAAATTTAGCAGCTTCACTTCTCTTGCTTGTTGAACCCTGTACTTATTGAAAATGATATTTATTTTCAGAAAGGGAGATATCACCCATTATTTAGGCGTAGTAAATCAATCATGTATGGAAGGATGAAGAGAAACCTCATTAAAGTTCTTTGAGAGAAAAAACCCTCTCTTCCTCTTTTTGTCAGAAGGTACCAGAAAAGTGTTGAATGCACCAGGTAAAGACTGGAACCGTGATCTTAGCATGCTCAGAGTTCGTATCTAAGGAAAGGCAAATGTATATCAATGTCACTGAAATCAAGAACTACTATTGCTAGATTTAAAAAGTAACTAGTTCTTTCAGCGGGAACTCAATTTGACAAAGCGGCTTTAATGCAGGAAGCAACTGTGTTTAAATATCTACAGCCTCAAGTTTTATTCCTCAGCCCAAATGAATTGCAGGTGGAAACAACGGGGTCTTAAATTTGAATAAATACAACGAGACAGAAGACATGATAAGAAGACCAGAAAAAGCGAAAACTTAATGAGCTTAATGGATGCTCGTACCTCGCCGAGACGATCAAAGGCGCCAATAAAACCTCCATATATGGTGGAGTACATGGCATACCAGATCTGAGGATCCATAAAGTAAACCTGCAAAAGTCATAACATCTCTGAGATACTTTTTCATGGACAACAAACAACTAGAATGAACGAGAAAAGGAAAGAAAATGACTCTAATACTCTAAATGAATAGAGCATTTTGGTTTTCTAATACATAACCACAAGGGTGAACATGTTATTAATACTATACTATATGAATATAGTATATGAGCAAACTGAGTTAATGATAAGAAAGACACACCAAGATAACTGGCGCCCAAAGTGAAAGAACAGCACTGTAGTTGTGCTTAGCTGCAGACATACAACTGTTGTCAACACGCTGCAAGCCAATAAAATGTGTATGAATAAAAACAGTACAACTAGATGCATACCATCTGGGAATAACTCATGCCAAGCAAACGTGACATGGCGGATTCTCATTATATCTTTAGTGGGCTTCACCAGAGGTTTTATCTGGATCAAACAAGACATTAAATTGGGAAGTTGCCCCCCAATATCATATATTTTATGAAAAATTTATGTCTTGAAGGTGTGAAATCTACCTGGACAAAATAACTAAATGCAAATTTTGAACATAAAAGCAGTACCCAAAAGATAGTGTACCTGATATCAGTTAATAAGATGATAAATACAGTCAATGTAGATGTACAAAGAAGCAGAGTCAAAGAGTGTAAAATATAAGGACTACATACTTGATTAGTGCAAACTGACTTTCATGCATTCCCCTTCCCACATAGATCCTAGGCTGCAAATGGTCAAACAAAGTCGTTTCAGATTAATCACATTATCAGTGTAAAGAAAATAAAAAAGGCAACAATGATAAAAGGGGAAGGTATGAAAGCATGAAAGGGAGAGAGAAACATTTCAATTTTTAAATAGTAACAATAAAGAAGAAACTGAGAACTCCTATTAATTTATTGCTTGTAGAAATGCATGACAAGAACAACTGCAAACTTAGCAATTTTCCAAAATCAATTAAGGAACTTAAATTAAAAGTTCAAAGTTAAGTTGAACTTCTTTGTTTTGTATACAAATTTTTGGGTTAGTTTGAGCCCCATTTTCTGAGAGAATAAATTTTGTAATAATGATTTTTTGGAGAATGTGATGTTCAAAAGTAAGAATTTTTTTCGGGTTTACGTGTAAAATTATCTTTTTGAGAGAATATGTGGTTGAAAATGAGTTTTCTAAAAAAATAGGGCTGAAACAGAAATTATAAAGACATGCCTAATCAATCTGATTTCCTTGAATTTCGACTATTTCTACTGTCAGTTCAAAGCCTAAATATAATGTTGAAACACTTCACTTGAAAGCTTGACTATATCATTTAAATCTTGTTTCAACATACCCTCTCACATGTAGGTGGGTTCATATTTTCACATCAAAACCTGACATGTGGACAATTTCATTAAATGGTGGTGGTGAGACATGAAGTCAGTGCTTTGGTACCATATTAAACCACTTGATCTAAAAACTTAAATTGTTTAGAGGGGTCACGTGGATATCATCTAAATCTTGTCTCAGTTGATAAAGAAAAACAAATTTTGAAAACGTTGTCTAAATAAGCCGATAAGTTTAAGATATAAAGTCCAAAATTCCAAATAACTGATGATGCTAAGCCCTTGCCCACCCCAGCCCAAGCCAAATTTAAAAAAAATAAAAAATAAAAAATTGGTTATAGTCTATTTTTTTCTACTGTCCAACCCAATAGCCCCCGTACCACTCAATCCTGGCTTCGCCACTGCAGAGTAACTAAAAAATGACAAATTATTTCTAGCTGTAATACTTCAGCTAAGGAGTAAAATGATACGGAAAAAAATAATGTTATGATTTATCATGTAAGCAATTTAAACTCGGAAAAACGAGAGAGAAAACACTAAAGAGAAGGCAAATCATTTTAACCAAACAAATACCACTGTCAGATGAGGCGGCTTACTGGACTAGAAGTATATATTCACCGACTCTAACATCTATTCCATGTGTAGATAACAAATGGAATTTTCTTCTCACCATAAGAGAAAATTCATGCATCACCAAGATTGATAAAGAAAGATGGATTCTTCTCAGTTCAGCACATACTAAAATTGAAAATTACTCCACTCAGAGCACTTTGTCAATCAACGTACAATCGAATATAGAAGTTGAGTATCATATATCTGATCAGCCCTATCTACGGAAATAACAGATGTATTCTGACAAACACTTACGTGTTTTTACAGTTAGTTGTACTTGTTTACAAAAGATGGAGTACTTGCATAAGAATAGGAAAAGACAAGAGAATTATAGATGTACCTGCGACCACCATAGGAAAAACCTCACAATAAGCCAATCCGAGTTCTCAATCCAACGTCGTAGCATTGGGAAAAGAAACAAAACCACTGCCAGTAGATTTGGGAGAAAATATACAGCTACAGCCATGAGATACAAAGGAGGCACTCCCTTAACCTTATCTAGGAAGGAGAGAATATCTTTGATCTTGCCAAATGAAAATGAATTCTTTTGGTGCGCATAGCATACTGGAAGGGCGATGGACCAAGCAAGGCTGACAATTATCTTGAGAATGTTCCTCAATACATCAGTGAACTTCCATCTAAGATACGCCGGGAAGTTTAGAATGATGTCCAACATACCTAAATGAGATTTTTGGGGAGAAATTATTTCTCAATCAAATAATGCATCAAAACTCAAGATCTAAAACTTAAATCCATATGAGTTCAACTAGAAGATGTTTCTTAATAACTAATTGTTCCTTGATGTCATTGTCTTAGCTTTAGAAACAAGAATATCATACTCTGAAGGAAGCGAAGAAAGGCCGCCGTAATAAAAATGCTCGACAAGTCATACAAGACATTCTTCTGGAAAATATCTAATATAGAAACATCACTCCATGCGATGATAATCATGGCCTGCAATAGAACAACCCCAACATTAGCACAATCTCCTGGAGAAAGGAGCAGAGGAAATCTCGACTATAGTCTTTTATCTGTTGGAATCAGATACCTGAAGAGCAAGTATAAAAAATGTCCAGAGACGATCAAAACTTCGAAAGTTATGCCAAAAGCTCCGGGTTTCAACAAAAAATGATTTCCCCATCGTTCCTGGCTTTTTTTGAGGAGCTTGCTTCCCCTGGAACAGCAATCATATTAAACCAAATAGCAAAATTTTAATTCATATGAGATAACTTCTGCACAGAGTACAGATCTTACTTTTGCCGAAACTTGTGTCGACTTGAAAAATTCACCCCCATCACTCATTGGCCAACCAAGAGAGAAGCAATCTGATGACCTACAAACAGTTGGCCAAACCTTACTCTCAGGAAACTGAGGGTGAGCAAGCCATCACCCTTTTTTCAATTTCTGTACTGAAATATATATATTTTTTAATCTCATACCAGAAATACTCGTTCAGATCGTCATAATTGCACCAGGCTGAGTGAGGGGCTTTCCCATTTTGGCTATTCTTGGTTTCCTGGAACATGATAAGCACCATTTTGTTACCTATGAAACAGAGAGACATGGACTCCTACAACCATGTGATTCATCTGCAAGATAAATTACCCTTTCAATCACTCGATAAATGGGTGTTATAACTTTCCGCAAGAAAGCTTCATCATCTCCGCCATAAGAAGGTTTGATATTTTCACCAGTAACAATGCTGACATTTCCAGCTAAGAGACCATGAAGTTCATACGCCATCTGAACATGTATGCCATAGAGCAAGAAATATGTGTTAAAACAGTTTTTAATTATTGAGATTAACATGTATACAAAATCAACAAATTAATTGTAACAAATGTACAAAGATGATAAGAACAACTCACATTATGGAAAATGTAGCATAGGCACTCTGGCATGAAGCGTACATTAGCTGCTTCACCCCAGATAAGAAGATAAAGACCCATGTAAAGTATCTTTCGCTGTTGCACATCCTGCTGAGCTTGAGGGAGCCTACAAGCAATAAGATTCATATATTTTTCATTAGGGGCCTGCCTCAGTAACATTAAAATGTATAGGCATTTTAAACAAGTTAACTACCCAAATAAAGGAAAAGAATCTCTATCAGCTTACCTTAAGCTGTGTTTTCTTCCCAAGTATTTGCACCATGTTTTGTAGTTCTTGAAAAGCTTGTTCATAAGTGCATCAACAGCTCGATCATCAAGCTGAGTAAATCCAATCAATATTAAGTTTCTTCCACCCAAGTTTAGATATATATTCATACACCCACATAGAGGTCAAGTTACTTAAGAATAAGATGCTCAAAGCACATCAGAAAATCAGTTTAAACATGGAATATCAAACAAGTATCACCACGAGAAGGAGAACTGAAGGCTTGTAATTTATCAGCAACAAGGTAATAAATACACCAGCAAAATGTAATAGGAAGCGTTCGGTTTAAAAAAGACAAAAAATCCAAAATGAACAAAAATTTTAGGTTCTACATACAACGGGATGATACACGGACACTTCTACTAGGATTGCATATCCATGTCCAACACTCAAGGACATGTGCCCTTGCCATTTTTATGTATCTTTTATAGTACGTACACTCAAGGGATGCTTTAGAAACACCCCTCAGATAAGTGTCTAGATGCCAGATGCCATGCGCCATGTCCTATATTAAAAATTATGAAAATAAAGATATAATATATGAATTATATTTTAAGGAATTTAATGGATGACACACTACTTTGTCGGTGTCCGTGCAACCTAGACGGATGATACAGATGTCGTTAGAAGGAAAATTTGAGGTTGCAATGCATTTAGAGAATAATTAGATAGAGGAATACACACTTTGTTTAATGGTTCTGGCTTTGGGATGAGCCTTGTATGAATATTTGCGAGCAATAAAATCAAATGCTCCCTTTGGTTCCTGACATTGTCCCTCTGTAAAATCAAAACAATTTAGTGACTAAAAGTTTTTAATCTAATCAATTCCAATCAATAAATATCTCAATATCAAATTCAGCAAGACATGCCTGAAACCCAAACATGGCCCTCAGCCAATCAAGAAGGTCCAACTCCCCCGCTTTCTGTCTCTGCTGTTCAAATGAGGCTGGCCAGCTTAAGCCTCGTGTGTTCCACAAAGCAGCTACAGAAGCTTTCACCTGGCAGTGATAAAGAGTGCAATGTCTTAGTATTTTCTAAGGAACTCTATCTTTATAGTCATATATTCATGCCTGTGGCCGAATATTGCAAGTGTGGCACCTCTTCAAGCTGCATGATGGACTGTGATGCCCCAGCAGAATCTAGGGGAAGAATGTTATACGGAGCATAGATTTCCTTCTTTGTTTGGACATCATTTGCTGCAGCCATAATCTGTTCAACCAACATTTTACATGATTTAGAGCTTTCTGCCATCAATTTCTACATCATGTATAATTCAGTTAATTACTATCAAAACAAACCTCAGGAGCAACTTCCTCGACTTTTTCAGTCTTGTTAACAGCACAAAGCACCTCAAAGAGCACACCGGCTGCCTGGTAAGCTTTGCCGAGCTGAGCTCTGTTAGAAGAAAGTTAATGATAATAAATAATGAGCCTAAAATGTAAAAACATACACGTTTATTACAAATTTTGCAGCAAGATGGATTCTATAAAACCATATGTTTCCAGTACCTATCCGCTTGTTCCCCCTTGCTAAGTGCCACAACATATTTCTCGTAGTACTGTTTGTAGAAGCTCTCAATTTCCCGAGCATCGGTCTTCTTGACACGAGCAGGAAGACTAGAGTTATTATCCTGCATAAGAGTTTTCCAACAAGTTAGTACTTGAAAATATAACTGGGATTTCATCCAAACTATAAATTGAAACACTCCAGGAAAATACTATGTCAAAATGTCATCACTGTCCACTTCCCAATTCATGCCAGACTTTCAATCATTTGTTATTATATTGTTTGATTCCAGAAGGTTTCATACGAAGAGTTCTGCCATAAAACGAGGACCAGTTTTAAAAATGAATAGATTTTTCTTCAAAATATAATGACTCAATATTGAAAATAAACAAAGAAACAGAAATATACAACTAAGGAACCAAATTTTCCGAAAGACCAGAATTAAAAGTAAGGAGGATTGTCCCACCTCTGCTCAACATGTTTAAATCCTCAATACCTTTCACATTCCAACTACCCAAGGAACTCAAATTCTATTAGTAAATCTCAACTCTTGGTCATTTATGGAATAAATTACTCTCACCACCCAACACCCCAGTGAGAAGCCGCCAATCATTTTCACATAGTTCGGTGGAATACACAAAACAAACACACTTCAAGATAAACAATGAGAATTATCAAAAAAAAAGAAAAATGAAAAGCTTTCGCGATTCTCTGATAAAGGAAAAATGGCAATGTGATGCAATTAATGATACACAAAGATTTAGACGGATGAGCTATAAAGCCTCAAAGGAACACTGCACTATCACAAAGAGTACAGAATTTGAAACGATGAACCCAAGACTCAATATGGTATCAGCCCAAAAATATGAAACATTTTAAATTTGATCAGCTTAAAACTCAAACCAACAGTCAGATTCATGGAACCCAGTACTCAATAGAAACAAACATGTAATAGTCAAAGAATAAAGAGGCAACTGGAATTTTGTTTTTATGAAATCACCCAAAAAGCCAAGCCGATTATATAAACATAACTACATACCCTCTCTAATCTCTGAAGGAGGCCAGTCTTGAACTGTCGGACACCACGGCCGCTGGAGCTTGGGTCCAGTCGGTGTGCCTTCTCCAGCGCATAGAATCGACCTGTATCACAAATTCTTTTCGTGAAAAAACAATCAAAATTACAGGAAAAGAATTCCAAATTTATTGTTCAACACTTTCCAGAAATATTTTATGTTTTCACTTGTAAAAATTTATTAAAATGAATTTTCTTCCGAAGCAAGGTTCAACCTTCAAATGGTAAAGAACTCTGTTTATGTAATTGTAGTGTGCCAGAGCAATGGGCATGAGGCTCAGATAACTCAAAATGGCAACGGTAATAACTGATAAGTAAAACTTGCTTATTGGCACAATAACCCCCCACGTATGACCTATTGCCAAATGCTACACTACTTTTTCAAATTGGCCGATAACTGCCCTATATGACTTTCTGGGGTAGAAAATTCCCTTTTCTTCTATTTTCTCAACAAATCCTTATGAAACGACGAATATATCATCTCAGTTAAATAGTTTCAAATTTTTTAAGAAAAGTACAAATAGAAGAACTAATTTCAACCATTCAAAAGGATTCATCGAGAAAATAGAAGAAAAATGGGTCTTTCGTACCTCAATGTCATATAAGAGAGATTTTTAATCAATTGAAAAAGATAGGGATATTTAGCAACAGTATCACTTCGAATAAGCAACTTGTAAAGTTACTTATGTCAAAGTAGTTACTTTTTTTATGGATAAATTTAGCTTTTTTGAAAGTACTTTTTACAATATTGGACATGCTTATTTAAGATGTATTTGAGCCCTATTTTTATTGATAATGTATTTTTTAATAGTGATTTTTTAAAAATGTAGAGTTAAAAAGTAGAAAAAAATTGAATTTACACGTAAAATTATTTTATTGATAGAATATGTGATTGAAAATGATTTTTTTTAAAAATGAGTAACCAACATGGGCTTAAGTTCAAAAGTAAATTAAAGTTTCTTTTTTACAAAATTATCTTCATTTGTTGTAAAGGTCAAATTATTTGTTTCGATGTGATATTATTGAAATAAGCGGGGGAATTTAATTAGATTTCCTTGATCAAATCTTTGAATTTTAAATATTTTAATAATATAATAACTTCATGTTTGGTATATAATATTAAACTGAACAATAGAAATAATGTACTTGTAAATAATATATGTGCAAATATGCCATGCATTGTGCGTGTTGAAGGTGCAAAGGTATTTGGAGGTACACAGATATGCAACACGAGGGCGTTCAGCCTCGATCTCAGTGGCGACACGGAGGATAGGGGCAATTGACTGGAGGGACGATGGGACCACTTCGTTATCGAACACCTCCATGGAGAACACAGTGTTGGCAGCACTACGCGAAGGTCGTCGCGTTAGCGTCGACTGCTGCCCTAGTGAATCATTCCCCACATTCGACGACATTTTGTCTAAATTAAAATTTTATTTTCCAATAAATTTATTAATCTCTCGCTGATTCTGTTACTCACTTGAGCAATCCCACGGCAATGTTGTCTCCTCTCATTCTTTCTATGTATTCACCTCCATGTCTGAGAAACCAATTTTCACAAACAACATTAATAATCAAAAACATCTATTCACATTTTTACACACATGTATATAAATGTATAGCAGCATTAGAAAAAAAGTTATGAAGAAAAAGCAATTTTCAAGCCAATACAAAAACATATTATCAATTATTATTCTACTATGAAACGACAAAACATTTTGAACATTAACATTCCATAGTTCGATAAAAAAAAAAACTTCTGTTAGATCACACATATAACATTTAAATACAGTCTTCAACAATGTTGAATGCATTATTAAAAATGAGCATTCTCTACCCCTTATGATCAATCATGCTAAGAATTATGACTTTGAAAGCAATAAAAAGTAGACATTTAAATGTACGTGTGTGCTCATGCGCATGATTGATGAATGATGGACGATGACACATTGAACGCGAAAGATATGTTGTTACCTGACGGTGGGGGTGGGGGTGTTAGGGGG
>CAIGRB010168364.1:70255-88697 GCA_903798255.1 Fraxinus quadrangulata
AATTGAAGAAAATGCCGATAGAAATGCCCAAGGGGCTGCAATTTTCGGTGGATACGTGGACACCATCTTCAAGGAGGAAGAGGCACCATTTCCTTACCCATGCCCACAAAGACCACTCACAGGGGATTACTACCTACGCCTCTTACCCAGTCTACTCCACCAGGCTGACCAAAACTCTGCTTCTCCAAAATTACCCTCAGGTCACTTTAATTTTTCTCATTTGATCCATTTTCGGTATTTTATTTTTATAAATCTATGATTTATTGTTGAATTATGTCGGGGAACCTTTTTTTTTTTTTTTTCCTTGGACAGCTTGATGAATCATTGTTTGTGGATATTGAGGTTGGGCAATCTTTGATTGTAAAGGATCCCGATTGCGATTTCACAGTAACAGCGTTTGACGCCAATCACTGCCCGGGTATGCATTTTTTTTCCTTGTTCGAAATTTGAATAAAAAAATCTTATCAACAATTGTATTTTTTGTTAATTTTTATTACTTTGTAACTATTAACTAGTCTTAGGTCTTATTGTTTCTATGCTGTGACTTTATATGATTTGATTTATTCTTTCATCTGATGGATTTTGAGTTCATGTTTGATTAGGATAGTGAGTTTGATTTAACTGGCATTTATACCTTTTTCAAGAACATAACTAATGGACTGTGTTGGAAAAATTAATACTAGGTAAGCAATTATAAAGTTTCCTAGTATCATGTGCTTTATAGACAAATGTGTGTTTTCTATTAGCTTTTTTGTGCTAATGAATCCTTTGGTATAATTTGAAAAGTGATCAAAGCAGCTTATAACGGTCTAAAGACTCTAAATCAATTGGGGGAATAATTGATTAAGTCGTGATGATTGTTTTAATCAGAATGTAATAAAATCTGGTAAGGAATTGAAATTTATGCATGTAAAAATTTTGAATTTGAATGCCCTTATCTAGAATTGCAATGTGTTGGGACTATTTCACCAAATTAATGCACAAACAGAGAAATAGCACCCAAGATCAAATGCTGCAGAATCGAAAATAACACAGAAATTGTTCACCCAGTTCGGCAAAGCCTAATCTGGGGGGCTCAGAGGTAAACCCAGGCCCGTCACTATGCAAGAACTTTCAAGAGAGCGCGATACAAGTTTGTGCAACCAAGACTCAAATTCGGACCAATTCTAAATGATCATCGACCCACAAACGGATCTCTCAAATCAACCTAAACTATACAACATCAGGAACTTCACAGCCTATCAACATACCTGTTTAATTAGAGTTTAATAGACTCGAATTAAACCTAAAACAGTGAATACAACCACTACAATACACTCATTAACAAGGCTTAGACCTGATCAAACAATACTAAACCAGCAGGCTAATTACTACACAAGAATTGAATGGAAACTCTCGAAGAAAACCCTCAAATCGCCTCAGAGAGAGAGCAAAAATAAAAAATAAGAACCAGATGAAAGGCAGTGAATGAGTGACGGTACAGTGACCCTAAGGGGTTTTTTATACCCTTAACCTCAGCCTTAGATCTAAGTCCAACGGCCCAAGTTCATTCCAAACAAAATCAGATCCGGATGGAGGGAAATAAGCCAAGTGAAGAAACACATTTTCACTTCCAAAAGACGGGTTCAAGAACCATAACCCACACAATGACTATTATCTAATGTCTTTTATAGTGTTGTAGGTTTATATTAGATATTATTATACATAGTCTGCATGTTAATCTTCCTTTTGCTTGGATAAATTATTTAGAGGTGTATCTTAATTCTTAAGTATTTATTCTCTGCTTTGATGTTAATGTCTTTTCTAAACTGTTCCCATTGCCCGGAATATTGATAATGAACTTCTGAAGTGTTTTATAATGTGAAGAATTATTGATTGAAATTCTATCCATGAATTTCAGGAGCCGTCATGTTCTTGTTTGAGGGAAATTTCGGTAACATTTTACATACAGGAGATTGCAGGCTGACCCCTGAGTGTTTGCAAAGCTTACCAGAGAAGTATATTGGCAAGAAAGGGAAAGAATCCAGGTGTCGACTTGATTATGTCTTCTTGGATTGCACATTTGGTCAATGTTCTATGAAGATGCCCAGTAGGCACATCGCAATCCAACAGGTATAATGATCTGTCCTCGAATTTTATTCTGCTACATACGGAAGCTGCAAAACACCAGTTATGAAGTGGTGGCGTAACTAGAAATTGAACGTGTTGGGACCTATGAAATTGGTAATGAGAGATTAGTATGTTGTAAGGGACAAGTTGAAATTTTACTCTTAAATAGAGTTTTATGAACATTGTAACTGAAGGGACAATACCTGACCACACGAAGGGTTCTTTTTTTCTTCAACTTTATTTATTTTTTCACAGAGAGAGAGAAAGGGGTTGGGGTGGGGGTGCTCTCTGGTCCCCTGTTGAGAATGATTTTGGTGGGCTGAACCTTTAAGTATTCCCTTTTTTTTTTTTTTTTATCCTCTGCTTGGCAAAATATATAAATCATTTATAAATTGTCAAACTTAATTTTCAACCATTCCAATAGACCCACAAGCAGTGTCCACTAGTCCATCCCTCATTTCTATCTTTTATAAATCTACCCGAACGGAGGCTTAAATTTAGCGGCCAGACATGAGGTTGAGTACTGTTCCATTGAAGGTATGAAGGATGAAGTTGGTTGAATTGTTTGTCAAACAAGTGGCTGAGGTTGTCATTATTTTCTGAGATAGTTTAAGCCAATGAATTGCATAATCCTTCCAAGCTGGAATGTTTCGGAGTAGAAAGACATTATGTACTTGGAGAAAAGTACTACTATGTTTAATCATACTTGCTCATGTTTTTGTATTTTGTGTCTCCTGGTTTTGAAATGTTGCTCTAGTTGAGGAAACTGTAGCCAATAAGAAAATGCTGTTAGTGATGAAGTAGAGATATCATATATCTCCTTTGTATATCATCGTGTAGTTTCTAGAGACAATTAACTCTCCTGCAAACATATCCGGGAAGGATTAAATATATGATAGGGTTACCTGATATAGAGAATTTTGATGATTTTGGTGTTTAGAAGTGATACATGTTATGGCATTAAATTTTTGGTGGAGAAGCTCGTAATTGCTGGTAGGAAGACGTTTTAGCAGGTGGTTTCTAGGCAGTTTCACCAAGTCTTATTTGGGATCATTAGAACATGAGGAGAGGAAAGTTTGAAACCTTTTCTACATGCTTAAAAAAATGGATTCCTGCGAGTTTCCAGATTTTGCGATTTCTTGAAAATGTCGGGAAGATAACTGGACGTAATTTCTTGTATAACTTATGACTTGCATGTCCCTTATGAACTCTTGTTTTCCCCTGGATATGATTAATATCTTGAAAGCTTAAAATATGCCCAATAAATGAGTTCCGAAGAAGGCTTATATATTTACCGAGAGTTATCTTTGTCCCAATTGATATATTTGATTACTGTTGCCATTTGATATCATATCAAACATTGCTTATTCCTCTTTCCCTCCTCCTATATGTGTTGTACATGCATACATTGTAAATAATTATGTGTTGAGCAAGTGACGGGTGCTTTCATTAGTGTTCGGGAACGTTAGCATATACAAAGTCTTTATTTACTGTACAGTATGCATTTCTGGCTACTGCATTGATAAAAAAATCATGCTTTCTTATACATCCTCACATGTTTGAATAGCAGATTATCAATTGCATATGGAAACACCCCAATGCCCCTACAGTGTATTTGCATTGTGATCTTCTCGGTCAAGAGGAGATACTTCTGGAAGTGTCGCAAACATTTGGTTGCAAGATATTTGTCGATAAAGCAAAACATCCAGAATGCTTTAATGCCCTGGAACTTACAGCTCCAGAAATTCTATCCCAAGATCCGTGCTCCCGTTTCCAGTTAGATGGATTCCCCAAACTATATGAAAAGGCTGAAGCAAAAATTGCCGAGGCTCATGCTAATTATCAGCAGGAACCTCTTATAATACGCCCTTCTGCGCAGTGGTATGCATGTGATGAAGGTTTTTCACAGACTGAACAGCGGAGAAAAGAAAGACCTGATCAAGCTGTCAGGGATCTTTATGGTGTTTGGCATGTATGTTACTCAATACATTCGTCCAGTGAAGAATTAGAGTGGGCTCTGCGACTTCTTGCACCCAAGTGGGTCGTGTCAACAACACCTAGTTGTAGGGCTATGGAGCTGAATTATGTTAAGAAACACTGCTTCAAAAATCAAGGAGCTTCTGATGACTCCTTCTGGAAACTTCTGGACATCGGTGCTGCATCATCATCAGTGGCTCCAGACATATCGAATAAAAGCTTAAGCGGTTCGTCTGAGATTGAAAAGACTTCTGAGAGCTACGTAGAACCTCAATCTGAACCAATTGTCATATCTAGTAGTCAGAGAAAACGATTAAGTGTGTCTCCTCCAAGTAAAAGACCCGTCACATTATTCGGAAAAGCAAGGCTTGGGCTCCAAGATTCTGTTCTTGGCCAAGAAGAGGAGGAAATAGTGTCCACGAGTAGTGATCATGCAGAGAGAGTTTCCACTGAAACAGTAAATGCATCGTTTCAACAGGATGAAGTTGTTGAAATGAATAGTGTAAAGTCGTTGGAGAAAAAGATTTCAGTAGGCTTTAAGGAAACAAAATGTCAGTCAACAGAGATTAAGAAATGTGGTGATGTTTCACCCATTGGATCATCAAAGAGCTATAATACAAACTTGAGAAAGTTTTACCGGTCTATGAATGTGCCAGTACCTCGGCCACTCCCCTCCCTCGTGGAGCTTATGAAGCTCAACAAACGTGCCAAGAGGAGGCAATGATCTCTTTCTTTCTTTCTTGTTGAAACATTCAATTGCATTAGTTATACTGTATTCGTCTAAATTTTATAAGCCATAAAGTGCGTGAATGACTCTGGAGTTGCCTGTTGGACGCTGGCCACTCTACACTGTGATTCTGATAATGGCGACGACCCTGATCAATTTGTTGTAGATCATCTGTGGTTATTTCTTGTTAAGTGCACAGTGAAGAGAAGCAATTCTATATTTAAGGGCCTTCGTGGCTAATGCAATTCTTTCACCATGATTTTTCGCTTTGATTACTGTTTTTATTGACATTAGGGACAGAGCTGTCAATGCTTATTGATTATTGTTAATTGTAAATTTTAATTGCCGGCAGCACTTTTAGTTGCCAGTATCATGTACATTTGGATTCTTGTTTGGTAGAAATTAGCCCCTGTTTGAAATCCCCTTTTTTTGGTCATTTTCTAATTCTACAACAACACTTCTGACAACATTCATTTTTTATTTCCAATCACACTTCCAAGCTGGTGGGACCCACGTAATTAACAATTCAATTTATTAGCCATTGTTCTTAGCATAGTTGCAAATATTGACTTTTCTTATGCACATTATTAACTTTTTCCAATATTGCCCTCTCACTTTGGTGTTAGGTGGAATGCTTTTCCTTCATTTTTTTAACAATTGAACGTGCTTCAGCAAATGCACAGAATTTTTATACATGTTTGTCACCTCATTATTCCCGTATCGCAATGAACTTGTAAAATCCGGTCATGGCATATGTGAAAAATTTCGAACATGCGTTAGTGATCCATTACAAATGATTTCGCTTACAACAACGTGTACAATGACTAAAACGAATACATTACGCCCCCAATAGTTCAAGGGCGCGACCTACAACTACTAACGTAAAGCCTGGGCCATGTAATCGCGTAGTTGCAGCCACGGCATGTCCTCTTCAACTATTGCATCTAGCTCGGCTGCAACTTTATCTTCTTCATCAGGTAGATCAATCTCGACTTCGCCGTCGTCTAGTTCTTCCGCTCTACGAACTCCCTCGTCCAGATGACTGTTTCACCGAAGGAAGTTATGTATACCCATTGTGGCCACGACCACCACTGTTTGTGCTCTCATATTGTACGCAGGCATTCGATCAACTATCTTCCATCTCTGTTTCCAAACGCCGAACGCACGCTCAATGACGTTCCGGCATGACGAGTGATGGAAATTGAACCGTTCCCGTGCATTCCGAAACCGCCGGCGTTGTCCTTCCCGTGCGNCCATGTACCCGGGCTTGTGTGCGAAACCAGAGTCAACCAGGTAGTATTTACCGTTCGCGGGTTGGGAAAAATTTATTTTATGACTATGTACAGCACGAGCCAAAATTCGACTATCGTGGGTGTTCCCGATTGTTCCCGACAGTACAAACATAAAACAAAGATTGAAATCATAGGCGGCCAATACATTCTGGGTTGGAACCCCCTTTCTTTCAATGTAATTCTTTCTTACATTGTGTGGCAGCACGGCTCGCACATGAGTTCCGTCTATCGCACCAGTGCAATCCTGTAATAATAATATGTATCAACAAACCTTCAATTCATCAGCACAATAATGTCGTACCATTTACGACGTGAACAAAATAACCTGGAATAGAGGATATCGTTCCACGTTCGGATGATGGTGAGCTACCCCTTCATTGTAACGCTGATCTGGTTTTATCATGTACGCCGCAAAAGCCACGCATGACCGTCTTAAAGTAATGGCTGATCGTATGCAATGAATGATCGAATAGCGTCTGGACTTGCCGATATCCTTTGCCGTGTGCTAGAATATACAAGAACATTCCCACATGTTCGTATATGTTAATGTTTGGGCTTTCTCAGTCCGTACTCGTCCCGAAGTATGTGCGTGAAATACATAAACATTGGTGGGTACAACCTAAACTCCTGGAAACACGTTTGTGGATACACATACAAATTTTGTAGCATAAAAATGTGGCCGCATCGCGTTGTCGGGAATAAAAATGGACGTGCTCTATTAGGTGCCAAGTACTCGAGAACAATTCGCTGGGCGATTCTGCAGTACTAAAGCCAAGTTGTTATGTCATCCTTTAAGTGCTCAATCAAATCTTCATCGGAACTCTTATCTGAATTAGACATCGATTGAATGTCGCAGTCTATTTTCGAAATATGCGTACACGTCCGACGTATCTGACATCGTTTGAAAAAATTGTGGCACACTCGAAGGACTTACGAACAATATAGGCTTCAAGAGTTTATGACACAATGAAGAACTCTGCGTAGGGAGTCATGAAATAAGAGGTCTTTCTCATGTAGTTGCAATTTATAGAGTTGTAACAGGTGGACTAATAATTTCAAGAGAACGTGTTTGTTAAATAATTGATTTGTCTGCTTTTTTCAAACCACTGTATCATCTTAACATCAATAAAGTTGATGGGAACATTCAATGTAGTCCATACAGTAGTGTTCTTTTGAAAAATTTATGCAACTGGGAGCAATAATGTGCATTTTGTCACATATGTAATTGTTCCTTGCAGTCAACACACTAATGTTGTGTTGACAAAGTTCAGTTTATACGTGGGGGGGTAATAATGTGCATTTGGACAATTATTAGTATTGTAGCATGGGAGAATTTTCAAGTCATGATGCGAGGAATATATTTCCTGACATACATGGAAATATGTAATGACGCACTATTTCAGCATAGCATAATAATACGTGTGAAATTCGTGGATGGACCTGATAATACATATTGTAACACAAATTCGAAGGTTCTACGATACACAAAGTCATAAAAGGAAAATTGAACACGGGTGATATACACATAAAATCGTCCGACGACATCATAAAACCATAAAAAACTAATCACTAACGTCTAAAAGGAGCGTTCACTCCTTACGGTTAACGGACAGATTGTCTCGCTCGAAACAGTACTCGATGAATTTGAATCTCAAATAAGTTGTTTTGGCAGCACAGTACGAGTTATGATTGTCTTTGTCACGTAGGAACCATAGGGCAAAGAAGTGGAATCAATCACCTTCCTGAACATGGCCAGACGACAGAAGTTCGTCAACGCATTTGCTTATTGTCATTCCTCCCTTACGATACGAGCGCGCAATTGAAGCAAGATCCGTTCCAACACTAACTATCCGCTCAAGGAAAGCTGAAACCCCTCGTGCACTGTACATTTTCTTCTTTGCTTTTCCCTTTTTATGTTTGCTTTTTCTTTTATCCCCACTATAGTGTCCAAATATATTCATTGAGGAGGTTGTTCGACCTTCGACTAGGCTGCCACGGGAATTCGTTGCCTCCCCGTTAATGGGAAACTTGTCACCTCCATACTCTCTGTCGCTATCAGTGCCCAATTCAAAACCACGCTGCGACAGCTTCGTTGGGGACAACGCATACTTGGTTGAGTCGCCAATGTCCCCAAACAAGCTGCCATACATGTCATACTGTAGTTGTAGTTCATGTACTTCACATACTTTGGGTTCTCCTGCATAGACGAGGTAGAAAACAAATAATGTTGGAATCCGAAAGAAGTAATCACTGGTACATTTACATGACTTGTTTTAGTTCAAAAAATTACGTCCGTTTGGGAATGCAAGCAAAACATATTTACGAAATGGCAATTGTTATCAAATATTCTACGTACTTGGGGGATGCAATTATTAACCGTTCATAATGTTCAATCAATACCAACACAACCAACAACATCTTACACTACAAATAGCAACTCGAAAATGTGAACCTCACGATCTGAAAATTATTCCAAGTATAAAAAAGTGGAACGAGTCCAGTGTGCAATGTTTTAATGCCTAATACATCGAGTATAATGATTAGGTGCAGACATTCGTGAACGAATACCTTAATTTTTGCTTCCAACCAATGGTCCGGGGCGTGAATTCTTCCGGTACTCGAGCGGTACTCAATTCCAGTGCATCGCAACAACTCAAATAGGTGTTTGTGATCCGTGCGCAATTTATTCCAACAATTCTTCATCTACGATATAGTCCAGTCCTTCTTGGTCGAGGCGTTGAACATGTCTGCTATACGATGTCATCCTTTCGAGGAGAAACATTTGCCTCGTCGGTGGCCTTCAGCTATGACAAGTTTACAGGTTTCGACGAATACTTTGTGCTCTAGCTGGTTCCACCTCGCCGTCTTACCCACAACGCCTTGGGGTGCCTGCAAATTAGAAGCAGCAGGGTGCAACATATCTGGGATTCAACTTGTGAACAGTTGCCATGGGAGAAAATTGGGATAAGAGTCAATTAAATCTTTCTCATGAAATAAATGTCAAGGCAAAAGCAATTTCCGTCTACATTAAAGGGGAGAAATTGGAGTTCTACCCATGTGCAGAAAATTATTACAGTAGTATATTTGTAGCACTGCCAAAGGGAGACATTACCACAATCAAGGACATGAATATGTAAAGCCCCATCTCAATAGACCCCTACTAAGACATTTAGATATGATTTAAAGTTAGGAAAATACGAATGAAGAATCTGTGCCTGTGCTTTTAGGGCAGGAGGCAACAATTTTATTAGAACTCAGATTAATATTGCATTCTGACTGTTAGACTTCATGATGCATTATAGCATAATTTCTTTGACAGCAGATAGACGGTAAAATAATTGCAGAAATAAAAACTAGAATCTAGTGAAGGATGTTACATGTGAATGAGAAAAAAATGACTGTATTTGAAGTGTTCAAATTGAAACAACAGAAACCAAAGAAAACAATTTGTACTAAACAAAATTGCATACAATGTTTAGACTTTAGACCTCGAGTTCAACCGAAGATATAATACAGGTAAAGAAACATGCCAGAAGGCAGGTTTAAAAGTATTGTAACGCAATGGCTTACCGTTTGGTCGGGGGAACTTTGCCACGGAGAGAAGTCGTTTTCCATGGAAGCCGGTCACAATTTCGTGCTTCATGCCGGATTTGTAGCCTGAGAAAGCTCTTGATCGAAGTCGGGAACAAAAGAAAGGAGAAAAAAATGAAATATTTCCACAAAATCGGACTCAGCGAAGGTGAAAGATTAATTCGGTCTTCGATTGGGAAAGTGAAAAATGAAGCCGTATGGGTACTGCTTAACCAAAGGCGTTCTGGTTTTTACCCTCGATTTGGTCCAGAAAAATCCGGTCACGGTAAGCTCCGCAAAGGGCTATAAATTTTGTGCAAGAGTAGGTGATAGGTAAAAATGGGTTAGGTGAAATGAGTGAAGATGCAATTAGAGAATGGGGGCAAAATCGAAACAAATTTACAACAGGAGGAATGAAGAAAATATTGGTATTCTTACACAATTTTTGACTTTGGGGCATGTTGTGAGTGAACACTGTTGGGGAATTAGTTTTGGGACAAAAAAAGGGTTTCAAACAGGGTTTTAATGAGAGTTTTATCCTATCGAGGTTGAAAATGCGCAAATTTAGGTGAACCAAATCTCGAGAGCTGAAGTTTTGTTTATCATTTAGTACTGGTTCGACTTCATATCTAATTTTTCCTTTTTCTTTTTGCTTGTATGTGTATTTCTAAGTTAAATAAAGCTTTTTTAGCTTCTATTTGACACACATTCTTTTAAAATACATTCTTTCAAAACTCATTTTTAACCACACATTCTTCAATAAAATAATGTTTTCATCACATCAATTATTTTTCTTATTTTTTGACCACATATTTTCCATCATATCACTATTTAAAATACATTCTTTTCTCAATAATATTCATCAAACACATCCTAATTTTCTCTATAGTGCTATTCCCTTGTTTGAGCCCAGAGAAAAAAAAGGCATTTTTGAATTTAAAACTAATTTACAACCACACATTATTCAATAAAATAATATTTTTCATCACATCAATAACTTTTTCTTATTTTTTAACCACATATTTCTCATCATATCACTATTTAAAATACATTCTTTTCTCAATAATATTCATCAAACACATCCTAATTTTCTCTATAGTGCTATTCCCTTGTTTGAGCCCAGAGAAAAAAAAGGCATTTTTGAATAGTGATTTTTAAAAAATGTGTGGTTAAAAATTAAGATTTTTTCGATTTACGTGTAATATTATTTTATTGAAAAATGTGTAGTTGAAAGTAAGTTTTGAAAAAATAAATTTTTAAAAAAATGGTGCTCAAACAACCTGGTGATCCATATGACAACTTTTTCCTCATTTTCATGCAAGCATCCATTTGGAATTTGATCGTTATTCTGAATGATACAAGTCTAATTTATTAGTACGAATTGACTTGAAGGGTGGATGTGGAAGAAACAAATTGATTTGAATTGACATGATTATACACCATGACATCTAGCCTCCCAACGACAGTAGAAAACATTGATTTATGATAAAATAAATGATATCAAACCATGGCTAAATGATACTCTAATATTTGGAAAACATTCATGATTTGTGAACGTACACAACGAAATATATATGACCAACTTGTATCAAAGCAATAAATTGTAAACTAATGATGCAATTTCTCCTAAATAAAAAGGGCGAATTATAGATGAAAAATAAATATAAAATAAAAGACTAATTGATGTGCTATTTTGGTTGGGTTCGGTTGGGTTCGCTTTGATTGGTCATTAAACAGCAATTGGTACTGACACTTTCGTTTGCAGAAGAATGGATGATATTTCAAACACTCCCTCCTCCGATCTACCCATCACCACCACCACCACGACGCCTCCACCTGCCGCCGATGAAAGCAACCCCTTAACTTCTACCCCATCAACAAGAATGGTAGGCCGGGCCGAGTGGCCCACAATCGATGGTCCACTGGGGCTCTCACATCAAGATTCGGTCGCTTACGCCCGCAGATTCTTCAATTTTGGATTTTTCTTTCTTCCTTTCCTTTGGGCTGTCAACTGCTTCTATTTCTGGCCCGTCCTTCGCCACCCGAATTCCCATAATTCACACCCACACCTCCGCCGCTGTAAGCCTCCCTATCTCTCTATATGTAAAATTATCTGCACGCGTTTTTCTTCTCAGTTGATTTTTAATAGTTTGGTGAAGAAATTTACACATTTGAGGTTTTGAAGAGTAGTTATATTTTTTGAGTGGTTTTTTGACTAAAATAATTTAGGGTGTAGTGTTTGGTTGGACTAGAAATTTACTTTAAAGATGGCTTCATGTGAAATGTGGATTTCATGGGGAATTTCATGTCATTGGCATTTAATTTTTGATCAATGTTTTGTTCCCGGATAATTAATTTTGAAGGGAATTACCCACTTTGCGTGCTCATTAAGTTCCATAAATTGGTAAAAAATTGGGTACAATGTATCAGAAAATGCGATGTATGCATTGTGATTAAGAGCTTTTTTTTTTTTTTTAATTGGACTAATAAATAACTTTTTGCATAAAACGTTCTTTAAGTAGAGTCATTTTACCTCCTATGTAAAGTTAAACTGACTACTAGATCTCGATTAAAGGTCAAAACAATGCAATCATTTTGTTATGTTTTCTATGGATTTTGCTATTTGGACATAGTTTTTGTGATGTGATCATCCCTTTTTACATAAATCAACTTTAACCTTCTCCTATCCAGGAGAAGCTTATTTGATACTTGCAAAATTTCACTCTTACTTTCTCCTATCTAAAGTGCATAGCATACACAAGTTGTACAAAACAATCAACAAATGACAACAGATTTTAACTAGGAAGACTATTGCTTTAAGAATGTAATCAGTCAAGAAGTGTTCCTTGCATTAGTTCAGCTATAGACACAAAGTTTAATGTTTTTTTTTTTTTTTTGCCCCCTAATTCTTTTGTCTTCCTCCGCTCATAAAATTAGCTTTATCAACTAACCACACTAGTTCAGCTATAGACACAAAGTTTAATGTTTTTTTTCTCTAATTCTTCTCTCTTCCTCTGCTCATAAAATTAGCTTTATCAACTAACCACACAATGGTGGCATCGAGTCAGAAAATGTAAACAAGGACAATATTTGAAGGAATAGGTACTTCTCTTAGTTTAGATATTCATAAATGAAACCAGATGTCGGATGAATGCTGAAACAAAAATAGAAATGATTGGACGAATTATTGCACGCACTTTTGTTTTCAGTTAATTTTGAAGGATTACTTTGAGGTTTTGAAGAGTATTGGACGATTTATATGTATTGAGTGGTTTATAGTAAGTATACTAATTTTATGCGTAGTGTTTCGACTAGAAATTTACCCCAAGAAAGGTTCCATGTAAGATGACAAGGGTGTTTTGTCATTGTGGATTTATGCGCATTTTTCTTTTTAAAACAATGTTTTGTTCTCAGATGGTAAATTTAGAAGTGGAATTCATAACCACCCCTTATTCTTACTAAGTTCCATCGATTGATAAAAAATTGGGTATAAATGAATAATGCTACCTCAGAAATCGTATTGATTACTTTGTGATTAAAAACCTTTTTTTAATGGAGTAGAAAATATGAAATAACTGTTATTGTAAACACGAGTTCTTTAGGAAATTATTTAAAGAATAATCAATTTCAGAGCAATTTGTTCCAGAAGAGCTCCAGGATTCCTCCTTGGAGGCAATATTTTTAAAGGACATTGGAAATAAAGTCATTTACCTTCTATGTACAGTTAAGCTGAGAACTAGCTCATGATTGAAGTTCAAAATCAGTCATTAGGTTTCCTTGTGTATAATGCAATAGAAATTGAACATATAGCCCCAGTTTGTTTCGGATTAAAATCAGATTTTAATCTAAGTCAAAGTCAAACAATCAATATTAATCACATCTTTCATGGGTTCCACAACTTTTCAACCACACATTTCAAAAACTTCTATCAAAATCTACTAAAAATCTAATTTTAATATCCACTAAACACCCATATAATGTGAATGTCTTCAACCTGAATGCATTATGGTTGTGCATTTAAGGTAAATAACCTCATTTTTGGTATCTAAATGAGGTTTTTGAAGTACCTGGGTTTTTGGAATATCTACTATTTGCTTGTTTGGTTGGTGATTATATTATAATTATTTCTGGTCATATATATTTTTTATTCACACATTTCGTAGTACCTACAACTACTATCCGCTTATTCCATGGGATCCACAACTTATAATCACTTCAATTATAATTTAATCGCCAATCAAACAAACCAAATATTCACCGCACTATATTGTAAGATTTACGTAAATCAAAATTTCAAGTACTTGATAATGGGACGTGGATTTGATCAGTGTAGCTCAACACAGCCACATTCCGACCTCTTAATAATTGCCATCCATAGAAAAGTTATTGTATCCTAACTATCTAAATACTATTAGCCTAGAGCTTCCTGTCAAATACCCTTTAGCTTTGTTCTTCTGGATAAATGTGATAAGCATATTTGGGAGGGGTAGTTTAGGGAAATTGGAGAATAATTATGTAATATACAAGTTTATAAAGGGGAGGAAAGGGCATTCTGTAAGGGAGACAGAAATTAGGGTCTCAATTGGGAGAGAGTGAACCTCTTGAATGCTCACAGTTTATTGTAATTCCTTTCAGTTTTCCGTTCAATATATAGATAAAAATAAAATACAAATCAGGCTCCTATCAAATGCTTCAAAGGGTTTTATGACTCTGACCGTTCTCTTGTGGAAACTCTGTTTAGGTTATTTACTTTGTTACATCTTCTAAAAATTTTGCTAGTTGCGTAGGTGTGGTCTGAGCATCTCTTTCAGTGCAAATCAATACTTGCCTTTTTTCCTTATCCACAAGGGTTTTTCTTTGTTACCTTTACGCTCTCACTTTCTCCTGTCTAGAATATGAAGCATACACATCTTGAACATGTTTTGCTAAGCTTAAGAAAAAAAAAGTTACTTTTAAGTGACATCTTGTTTCTAAAATGCTTTGATACGATAAAAAAATTTACTTTTAAGGGAAAAGTTATTTTCTATTTTAAACTTCAACAAATTAAGAATTATTTATTTTAAAATTTATGTATTTATGAACTTGTAACTTGCAAGTGAATTTTTTAGGCTCAGCCAACATGCTTCTTACGTCAAAGATAAGCAGTCAACACCCGAACACAGAATATCTAGGAAGATCTATTGCTTTTAAGAATGTTATCGGTTGAGATATTTTTTGTTGATTTAGTTCAGCTATAGACATGATAGGTTTTAAAAAAATTCTAATCATTTGGAATTTGCTCTACTCATAAAATTAACTTTATCAACCAGTGACGCCGGACAGAATAGTGATTATTCTGCAAGCTAGTGTTATCAAGAAATTCACAGGGAAGAACACAAGATTAACGCCAAAAAAACATAGAGAAAACGTTTCTGAAGTTTAAGAAATTTTATTATATCCAGCAATGATGAAAATAAGTCCACAAGCCGGACTTTATAGCAAAAATTCGAATTTTACCAAAAATGGAAAAATTCCAAAAATCACCCCAAATTATAATAAGGAATAAAATAAGTAGTTTGCGAAAAATCTAGCTCATATCGAGTTAGAAATAATCTCCAAATATGCAATTGAAATATTACCAAAAATAACAAAATTTAACTAAAAATAGTAATTCGAAAGGAAAACAGCGGAACTTGAGATCGAAAACCGCACACACGGAGCAAAGCTCGGTGCCCACGACGTTCGTACCGAAACAAGCTTTCCAGATTGTGGTCATAATCGCGATTTTGATAGCCGTAGCCAAAGTTATGGCCAAATTACCGAAACACGTCTCAATCACCAAAATTACTCGATCACTTGTCATTCTTGCGTCGATATGCTAACTCGTGATACTTTAGAGCCATTAATGTATTATCTCTGACTCGGACCCTTCTGCATCATTAGCTCCCAACCTTCTAAAACTGTGTATCTCCTATGGATCNTCTGCAAGCTAGTGTTATCAAGAAATTCACAGGGAAGAACACAAGATTAACGCCAAAAAAACATAGAGAAAACGTTTCTGAAGTTTAAGAAATTTTATTATATCCAGCAATGATGAAAATAAGTCCACAAGCCGGACTTTATAGCAAAAATTCGAATTTTACCAAAAATGACAAAATTTCAAAAATCACGCTAAATTAAAACAAGGAATAAAATAAGTAGTCTGCGAAAAATCTAGCCCAAATCGGGTTAGAAATCATCTCCAAATATGCAATCGAAATATTACCAAAAATAGCAAAATTTAACTTAAAATAGTAATTCGGAAGGAAAAACAGTGGAATTTGAGGTTGAAAATCGCACACACCGAGCAAAGTTAGGTGATCACGGCGTTCGCGCAGAAACAAGCTTTCCGGATTGTGGTCATAATCACGATTTTGATAATCGTAGCCAAAGTTATGGCCAAATTATTGAAACACGTCACAATCACCAAAATTACTTGATCACTTGCCATCCTTGCGTCGATCTGCCAACTCGTAATACTTTAGAGTCATTAACGTGTTATCTGACAACTCAGTATCTGACTCGGATCCTCCTGCATCAACCAGTCAAACATTGGTATTGAATGTGAAGATAATTGTAAGGCCAATTCATATTGAAGGGATAGATACTTTTGTCAGTTTAGATGCTTGTAAATAAAACAAGATTTTGGTTGAATGGCAAGACAAACTTCTAGAAGATTTTTTTTTAACAATGACAGAGAATAACTAGGACAATTAACCTGCTCTTTGTAGCTCTCTGTTGACCACCACAGGGTAAAGGCATTCTAATCTATTCCCAATTACTGTTTACTGACATATTCGCACAAATACTCTTTTTTTATTTGCTCGAGTTATGCACAGTCCAAGATATTGCTAACTGTTTGGATAGTTTTGTCTCTACATAAAAATTGTTTTGGTGTACTGGACTTGATCATATTTTGTATACAGAAAACCATTTCGTTTTGAGAAATGACAATAGAATGGATAACTGGACTTGTCTTCTGAATTTCATGATTTTGTCTCATATACTATTGAGCACACCCCAAAACAATATCTTTTATAACCTCGAAATTCAAAGGGAAAGTTAGTTAGTCTTGATGCTGCCTTTTCTTCTAATCTGGAATATCAACCACCCTCCTCTTTTAGACTACTTGACTGAGACTGAATATCTCAGTGGAAAGAGAATTCATGTACAGCAATGATAAGATATTTTCCATCCACATTTTCATATTCTCCTACCTGTGAATTTTTCTTCGGGTGTAGGGGTTAAAATAAATTGTAGTATCTCGAGTTGATTTACCAATTCTTTTGCACAGATGTTGTTGGATCAGCAATTGGCTTCCTGGTGTTTGCCCTGATCCTGTCTTCATGGTCTGTTACCTTTATGATTGGTGGGAACCAACTATTCGGCCCTGTGTGGGATAAATTAGTTATGTACAATGTTGCAGATAGATATGGATTAACTGGATTGATCTAGATCTACATGTTAGTGGTTTCGGTTCCATAATCTACATGAATATGGTATGTTGTTTCTTTTGCTGATGCGCATGTTCAAGTTACTGCATTGTACTTCATAACAATGTTAATTTACTGACGTTGTTCTCCTTGGAGGAGTTAATTCATGAGCTAAGATTTCATAATCTTCTGCTGTATCGAAAGGGTGGCCGGGGTGATACCCGGATCCTGTTTTGTTTTGAAAGCGGAGAATTCGATTGGAACATAAATTTATTTGTTATATGATTTTAATTGGATCACCAAGATTAATTTATAACGTAAAAATTCCTAAATGTGTATGGACATACTCCTTAGGCAAACGCAAACAGAATAGACATTTTCTTGTTATGTTGTAAGAGGTTTTTCTTTTGAATCTATATGACTGGATTTTGTTATGTATTGTCTAATCTGTCTACCGAGAAGTAACATGAAATTGATAATCGAAAATATAAAATGTACTCATTGCGAGAGTTACGTCTACTTATCTTTAAAGGATTTCATGGTAATATTACGATATGTTTGAATTTATGTATTTTTGATGTATGTCCATCACAAAGGGTGCTCGTTCTAATATAATTTATGTACATAGGAATTATTAATACGAACTAATACATGAACAAATTTTCCAAGCATCGGGTCGATTGGCAGTTAACAAAATGTGTAGTATATTTAGACCTCGTTTGGTCCCTATTATTTGCCATTTTAATGTTTGGAATAGTATTTTATATGTAACATTAATGGGGCGAGAGTTTGCACTACTAATTCAATAGGTTTATTTTCTGAAATACGCTTGGGATCATTAGTAGGGGACATTTTTTAAATGTGGTAATTTTGACCCAAAATTGTGCAACAAGTATAGATTTTTTTTTTTTTTTTTTTCACGGAATTGTTTCACAGATAACACATGGCAAAATATCATTGAAAGATGGGAAAAAGAAAAAGAAAAAAAGACAACGTGGCATAGGAAACTAATGAAACTTTCTCAGAACTTAGGGAATAACCCACATTTTGTTTATAGTTATGTACAGTATTATGTATTTATGTACTAAGGGTTGGATTGGTATCTCTATGATTTTAAGGTAATCAGCTTTTGTGAAGTTGAGAAAAGAATCAAGTTAGGGAAAAATCAGTATAAGTAGTTGATAAACTTCTATTTCAAAATTGCAATATATTTTACCATCAGCCACGGCGAAGGCAGATGAATTTGAAAAAGTTTAATATTATTATAATTTGTAGAAAAAATATTTCGTATAGTTTTTTTTTTTTTTTAAGTTTAG
>CAIGRB010168364.1:91828-104170 GCA_903798255.1 Fraxinus quadrangulata
TTAATATTAATGTATAAATTGAAAAATTAAAAATCATTGTTAAAGATATCTAAAACAAAAATAAAGTGTCCCAAATAAAAGTTTTAAAACTTATTATTTTAATATTTTTAGAAAATTCACCAAGGAAATAGTGTTGAAAAACAAATATATTTGCATAAAATAATTTATAATAAAAGCAAATTTTCTAGGCTTCTGTAGAACCAATATTTTTCATCTCTTCAAAACCCTCTCTCTCTCTCTCTCTCGTTCTCTACTATGGCAGCTACTGAGCACCGGTAAGTTCTATGTTTGTATATACATAACGCGTATACTTTCTTGCACATAAACATGGAGAGATGTAGATAAATTGGTAGATATATGATTGTTCCTTCAAAGTTCACTTTTTGAGTTTTTGCCTTGCGGGTTTTTATCTTATTTCCCTTATATGTATATGTATTCATTTATTCCCCAATTTCTGGGCACCATACTTTTAAATTTTGGTTCCTGTTTTGGTGATTGATATGTACTTTTTTTCGGTTCTGTTGATTTTTTTACTTCTTGACGGCTTTAGTATTGTTTCAAAACTCTTACTTCCCTTCATTTTAAAATTGTTTCAATGAATCCCTCTTTGAAAATTGAATGGTTTGAATATTGTTTTGAATGACATGAATAAAAGAGGCAAAAGAGAAACGGATAAATATGAAACAAAGAAAGGGGATGCTGAGAGTTGTTGTATGTAGTTGGATTTTTTTCCCGTATGTTCTAACTTCATTGTTGTTTCTTTTGAACTTTTCAATTTACAGTTGATTTTGTGTCGTAATGCTAAAGTGGGTCTGTGACAGTGTAATTTATCATTCAAGGAATTGAAATTAAAGTAGATGGAAATAATTGAAACTATCAGTAGTCTTCCAGTACAAAATCCAGAAAGGGAAGACTTCTCATCGGCCGATTTGATTTGGACAAAGTTTGGAACGGCAGAGCGATATGATGATGTAGCTCTTATTCCATATGCAAGAGTTGATGAGTTTATTATTGGAGAATGTACTAATGTTGAGTTCCCAACAAGGTTCCACATTGAAAGGGGGCGAAAACGAACCAAAAGGAGTTTGAAGGAATACAAAGATGACGAGTATTTAGAGTATAGGATGTAAGTATTTTCATTCGTGTGTTTTTGTAATTTTCATTTTGCCTTCTCCTTTCCCTTCTTTGAGTGCCCAACATGAGCATATATTGTGCTGCTTAAACTCTACTATTATTTATGTTACCTGCTTGTTGCAAATTGACTATTAATTTCTTTGAAACTGTTTTATTGTTTGTTGTATGTAAAATTGTTACTCTGTTTTATGTAGTCTTTTACTTAGTTACTACTGGTGTGGCGCTTGTTAAGGTTATGGTACGCTATTCAAATATTCAAAAGGTGGTCTATGACGTACACAAGGGGGTATATAAGTAAACTAGCTTTGTTGAAAAATAATAGATAGCACTGGTCAGCTGTAGAGGGTCCTAATATTTTACATGTATTTATGTGTGTGAGGCTCTGTAATTATTGCTACCTAGTTCATGGTTTCATTGATTCTTATAATCTTGTTTGAGTGACATAATTAAGTTTTTCCACTTCCTACACACCCTTTGGCTGGGAGGGATAAGAAAATAATGAAGGGAAGTTTGTGACAGTTAGGAAATAAAGACACCGAGTTTTATGGTATAGAATCCTGTATTTGTTATTAGTATTTTTTTAACCATTGATGCTTATCTAAACACGAATATTAAAATGATTGATCTTATTCAGGATGCAAATATTTGGATATTGATGCTTGACATAATTGGACATCTAAAAGACATTCTGAACACGGAGGAATGCTATTAAAACTTCTTGTTATATTTTAGCATCGGGTCAAATCCAGTAGTCTTTGCCTCTAAGGTCATCGAACATATATTACACCAGAATACCCATGATTGGATGACATCAAACCTTTTCATTTTATATCCTAACCTGTTGCATAAAAGGCCACCGGATTTTAAACTCCATCCTACTAGATTTCATTTTGCTTGTCTGTAGACTGTAGGTTGTTACCCTAAGATATTTACTCTTAAAAATCCACAATCACAGTCTATCCTTTGTCTCCATTTTGTCTCATGTCCATTACAAGACTAAGCATCCAGTACATCAACTGGAAGCAATCATGAATCAGAGTTTTCTTTCTGTATAGAAATGCCCCCAAGAATATAAGCACATTGTACATATTTTGCAGGTATTGGTGTTCCTTTGGCCCTGAAAATTATGGAGAAGGTGGAGGTATATTACCAAGTAGAAGATATCGGTTAAACACTCGAAATCGTGCAGCTAGACCTCAATCCATGAGGGGCTGTACATGCCATTTCGTAGTGAAGCGTCTTTATGCCCATCCATCTCTTTCTCTTATCATATATAATGATAGGCGTCATGTAAATAAGGCTGGTTTTGTCTGCCATGGGCCACTGGATAGAGACGCAATAGGCCCTGGTGCCAAGAAGATTCCGTATGTATGCAGTGAAGTTCAACAGCAAACCATGTCGATGATCTACCTTGGCATCCCTGAGGAAAATGTTTTGGAGAAGCATATGGAGGGTATTCAACGTTATTGTGGTTCTGATGCAAAAGTCAAAAGCCTAGCTTCTCAATATGTCCACAAACTTGGGATGATTATCAAACGTTCCACTCATGAGTTGGATCTAGATGACCAAGCTAGCATACGCTTGTGGATTGAACGCAATAAGAAATCTATTTTCTTTTATCAGGATACATCAGAAACTGATCCTTTCATTTTGGGAATCCAAACTGAATGGCAATTGCAGCAAATGATTCGTTTTGGCCATCGAAATATCATAGCAGTTGATTCAACATTTGGCATAAAAAGATTAAAGGTAAAAAATGGTTCTTTTGTGATACACTCCAGAAAACCTATCTATAGAAAACAATTCTTATTTGGTGATTTATTTTAATGGCAGTACCCATTGTGCACGCTGCTTGTGTTCGACTCCAGACAACATGCACTCCCCGTTGCTTGGGTTATTACTCGTAGCATTGCCAAGCTGGATGTGGCAAAGTGGATGAAAGCTGTACTCCTTCGTGTTCGTGCTGTTGATCCTGGATGGAAGGTCAATGGAATTATTATTGACGATGCAATTGCAGAGATTGATCCCATAAGGCAGGATGCTTTTTCTATCATTCTTTTGTGTTAAGACTTAATTTTTCCAGTGCCTGACTGGTCATTGACTTGTATTAATTGGCTTTTCAGGGAGACTTTTTCTTGCCCTATACTATTTTCTCTTTGGCGAATTCGCAGATCATGGCTAAAGCATGTGGTTAAGAAATGCGTTAACATAGAAGTTCAACGGGAGATGTTTAAACACCTGGGACAAATAGTGTACAGCATATGGGGTGGAGTGGATTTTGGCGCTGCTTTAGAGAAGTTTTTTCTGGATTTTGTTGATCAAACTTCCTTTATGCAATACTTCAAGGACTCTTGGGTGCCTAAAATTGGTTGGATGACTCCGCTCTGGACTATATCTGTTAATTTTGTCTCTTGACATTGAGCATGTTTGGCTAACGTAAAAATGAAGTAAAAGTTACTTCAAGGTTCTTTTTTTCCATGCATGATTTTCACAGCTACTTTTGTCACTAAAAATACTTACGAAACTTGCTTTCTAGAAAAGTAACCTTTAAGCACAGTCAAACATGCTCATTGTCTTTTATCTGTTGTCCTTCTATTTCTTAATTACTTGATGTGGTGCAGAAATGTGGCTCACGTCAATGAAGATGCTTCCACTTGCAAGCCAGGAGGCATCTGGTGCACTTGAAGCATATCACGTGAAGCTGAAAGCTAAATTATATGATGATGCAAATCTTGGTTCACTCAAGAGGGTTGATTGGTTAGTGCACAGGTTGACAACCGAGTTACACTCGAGCTACTGGCTTGACCGTTATGCAGACGAAAGTGATTCATTTCAAAATGTGAAGGAGGAATATATTACTTCTACTTCATGGCATCGGGCCCTGCAAATCCCTGACAGTGCTGTTACTTTGGACGATAAGGATCGCCTATTTGCTAAGGTTTTGAGTCAGAAAGACAGCAGCCTAACACGTCAAGTGTGGAATCCTGGTTCCGAATTTGCACATTGTGATTGCATGTGGTCATTGCAAGGAAACCTCTGCAAACATGTCATTAAGGTCAATATGATTTGTGAAAATCTCAAGTGCTATCAACCTTCGATGTCATTTCAGTCATTTAAAAATATCTTGATGGATCTCTGGATAAAACCACTTGACGATTCAGTTGCTTTGGACCTCTCAACTGCCTGGACTCACCAAATGCTTGATCAAATTCAAAAGCTTGTGGAGCTGAATAACTCCAGTGATATTGGAAATGTAGTAAATAATATGCCATTGAAGTGGGTTGCTAAGAAAGGCAGAACATCATGTGGCAAGCCATGTTCAACGCTTTCTTTGCCCTCTAGCTCCAAGAATGGCACAAAGAATGCTGCTGCGTGTAAAAGGAATAGGAAGAGGAAGAGATTGTCTCGTTTAAGATAATCTTTTGAGATGAAAGTGAATTGCTCTTGGAAGAAAGCTAGAATTTATCAGCCAATATGTAGCAATTTTTTGGATATTGATTTGTTTGGTCTCATAGATTTGGTCAACAAATAGGTTTATTGATGTTCACTCTATTTGCTCCCTCGATGGGGCTGAGTTGTCCGTTTAATCTTTGGAGTCTAAAAGATGCACTAAAGGGACAATTCCAGGTGAGTTAAAAGCTGAAGTATAAGGTCGACTGCGTTGATAGAGGTAGCTGTTGAGTCTTCTATAAAAACTGTCACAATATTATTCTCTTTGCATCTACATTTTCTGCCTTCGAATTTTGTCGGTTCTCCTGTTATACTGGTCTTTATAATTCATTGATACATATTTTTTAGTCTTGGGGAGAATTTGTACCCATCTTTGATTTTTATTTGATGTTTGCCATGGTCTCCTATAGCTTTCAATGTGTGTAGACTGCGTTTCATAATTTTGAAGTGCTATCATGCATTAATTGTTGCCTGCATCTTTACGCTGTTTAGCAGCCCTGTACTGCTTGTACACTCTGTACATTAAGTTTGACATTTCAAAATGTGTCAAAATCTGGGTCGTTGATTGTTTAAAATGTTGTTAAAATATAAAAAGCTGCCAGGTCACAACAATGTCAAACTTATGTACATGTAGCAAAAAAAAAAATTCATTAGGTAACATGCACATCTGCCAATATTAAACTGTATTCTATTATTTTGTTTATTTGAAGAAATTGTATGGATTGCTTATGATTGATTATCTTTTCTTTTTTTCTTTTTTATTAGGAGCATCTATAAGATAAATTGATGTTTCTAGTCATGTCTTAACAAATATTTTGAAATAAATAGAATTCTAGAAATTGGATTCAAAAGGCTACCTAAAATTCAACTTAGTTTTATGTCTACACAAGTTTTCTGCTTTCTTTTATGTGCAGTTCGGTGTAGATCATGTAAGAGGATATGATCATTTATAAAAGACTGCATTTTTCCCTTTTTCATTTTTATCTTTTGGTTTTGGCAAATTGAAGCATAATTGCTTTTTGGATATTTAGACTGCAGGTTTCTGTATTACCAATGGTTTAGCTATTATTAGCCAAAAAAGATAGAATCTTGGGTCCTTTATGCAGGAAGATTTGCCTCTACTTCTGAATTCCATGAGATTTATAGATTATGATGCAATATTTTCATGGAATTTTGCACATTTTGCCAGCAAATACTGCTGTTAACTTTCTTCCATGTGCGAAAGTTTGTATTATACTCTCTGTCTTATAAAAATAGACTTATTTTCATTTTCACACAGATTAGGAAAATATAATTAATATAGTTGAATATATAAATTTGAACCATGCTGCTTGTTCAGTTTCGCTGACAAATTCTTTGACACATGTTGAGGTGCACTGTCAAAGAACTTGTCAAAACACCCCTGTACAAGCAGTTAAATTCTATAAATTTTACATACATTTTTTAATGTATCTTTGTTTTTTTGTTGATAATAAGACATTAAATAAGAGCATATTAAAAAATTAAGAAATCAATTATACCATCTATAAGAAAAATGATTTATAATTTGGAACAAATAAATAAAAAAGAAAGTTTATTTTAATGGGACGGATGGAGTAATTGCTTGTGTTGCTTCAGCATGTTCGGTAAGCAGGTGAACCAAATGCGTGCAAAATATGTACAAAGCAAATCACTAGAGATTTCTTATATTCTCTGATTACGGTAGAGTTTCAGCTCTATGTATCCGAGGCTTGGAACCAAATGATGTAAATGTGAAGACATTTTATGTCCTTTGTACTATGTGCTAAATGTGCAATGTATAGTTAGGGCGGTCAAATTATACTGCTTTCTTTACCTTATGTATAATATAAAATGTCATTGGTACACATTTCTTAAAATTTATTTTTTAAATTCATTTTGTATCACACATTTCATGGAATTTATAACTTTTCGTCGATTTTTAATAATAAATTTCATCAACTTTTATCAAAATATACTAAAAATATGATTTTTGTCAAAACCAAGTTCTCAATTCTGATGGATGCATGGGGACAGAGGCGCCCAACAAATAGGATCCATATACTCGAAGGGCCCTTGAAATTTGACACAAACAAGTTTACAAGGACAGCAGATTTGCCAATAGGAGTGAGGAAATCTCACCTTATCCACCCACACTCCCACCACAACCTTAATTACACACACAATCCTACCCTTTCACATCAGTTTCCATCGGCTGCCCATAGAACTTTATTTTCAACCATCAAATTTTCAAAACTTAATTTCTTCTTGATCCCAATAGTCACGAGTAGAAAATGGCAGTCACGAACTCCAGTGTATTGGCATGCAACTATACCGTCTCCGGTACTCAGCGCAAAGGGTCCATCTGTGCCTTGTATTGCGTTTTCTGCTGCACCGATTCAAAAGATGCCGGTGATCAGGGCCGGATGGGTCTCCGACTAGAAAGAATCTGCCAGAAGAGCTGCAATTCTTGGCCTTAGAGCTGCCCTTCTCACTGGTGGTGTTTTTTACATCCTTAGCAAATGCAAGCATCATTGATGAATATATTGAAAAGAGCAAGGCCAACAAGGTAGGTTTCATTTTCTATTGATCACCAAAAAATGAAAGTGAAGTTGCACTCTTTTTCAATAAGTTGGTATAAGTTAGTTTTCAAGCTTTCATTATATGTGCACTTGTAATCCATAATATTGAAATTGTTCAATACCTTTTTAACTCGGGCTGGATTTTGTTAATTGACTTGGATTGATGCTTAGAAATTTGTTGCGAGACACGTGAGGTCACACGACAATTTAATTTAGATTTATACTTCTTATATCGCTGGAGAATGATTGTGTAACTATAATAAAATATTGAGGTCTCTAACTTGCTATTTTCTAAAAGTTGGGAATCAACCACACACATTTTTTATAATGTTATATGCTATTTTAAAATTTCAAAACTAGATGGAATCAAACTCTAGAATACACCTTGGGGTTGCTCATCGAGGTGGGCCAAACATTATTAAAGGAAAGAAAATAGAAGTTAAAATCTTATTTATTTTACTGTTACTACTACACGTTGAACGTGTTCTTGATCAATAGTCGAATGATGTTAAACAAAGACAACTATTTATTATTATGCCTTTGCACTACATTTTAGCTTGGGTATAAAATTTGTTAGTTTCTTAAAACTTGGTTGGTTGAATAGGAATTGAATGACAAGAAGAGGCTGGCCACAAGTGGTGCAAACTTTGCCCGAGCTTTTACAGATCAATTTTGCACATGCAAATTCCCTGAAAACTTCACTCGCTGCCAAGATCTTGCCAAGCAGAAGGTTTGATATTTGCCTATGTAGAATCTCTATTTGTCCATGGACCAATAGCCTCACGTTCCTCTTATTGATGGACGAATAGGATTTTCCCCTTTCTTCTTTTGGTCGATTCCAAGTCATGTGACTGTCAGTTACTCGGAAAGGAAAGTAAGCTGCTGTTTTCTCAGTTGCTGGCTTGGGATGAAATTCCATATGATTAGTGGACCGATAGCCTCTCGTTCCTCTTATTGATGGACTAATAGGAATTTCCCCTTTCTTCTTTTGATCGTTTTCAAATCTTGTGACTATCAGTTACTCGGAAAAAATACCTTCATTTTTATCTTTTATGCTAGGGGATAGGTACACTAGGGCAAGAATGCTCTTTTATCGTGTAGGTGGATTACTAGCAATCGGAAAGCGAAGCCTTCCTTCCAATCCAAGCCGACGAAGCCACCTATTTCTTAGGGCAAAGGGCGCTCCATCCTCCTAAGTCCTTCCGCTTCTCCCAGGGACTACAGCTACGTTAATTTTATAGGAGCGCACGTAGAGGCATCAAAACGTGCTTCTCACTATCTCGGCCCGCAAAAAGCATTATCCTTATCCATCCTACTTTTATAATTCTATTGCTAGGCCAACGTGGAGTAGATACGTTAAAATGTGTTGGGATGAAAAGGAAGCAACCCTAGGATAGAGTTGTCACAATTCGTGGGGCTATTTAGGCTCTCGTTCCTTTTTTGGTTGGAGGATGAGAAAAAGTAAATAGAGGTGTCAAAATGTGTTCAATTGTCTAGGCTTAGCTCAAGCAATGTCCGAAAACTCATGCCTTTCTTGGTTATACCAATTAGCTTTGGAAATTATTGTATTAATAATTTTTTTGCCCAAATTTACTGCAGAAAGTACCATTTATTTCAGATGACATGTGGAGTGCCAAGGAAAAGATTATGTACTCCATCACATATCGAACGTCAGTTTTATTCAATATTGTGTAATAAACATGACTAAGCCTGTGTATACAGAAAGAAATAAAATTGTTCTCGGGGTTTCAATCACTTGCTATTTTTCACTTAATTTGACCTCAATCAACACTGCCTACTTAAAGAAGACGAAGGAGACCCTGAACCATGGTTGATCAAATCCATTACCGTTCAACTTCCAAGCATAGAAGAAGTTATAACGTGGCATAGAAGAAGTTATAACGTTCATTAAATCTGTAGAAACAGTGGCAAAAAATAGAAATATTTCGGTAAGTGTAGAAATGATCTAGCTGCAAAAATAGTATTAACCTATAAATATAACGACAACAATAATGGTCAGGTGTAGACAGAGCGCAATGTATCTATAAATGGTCATCTGACAAAAATACTCACTGATTCCGTTAAAGTTCCCAAGCAGCAAGACAATTGAATGGAAAGTGCTGTGAGCGGTCGTGAATACTAGTTCCGTTGAGAACAAACCTCTGGCAGAAAGGTTCCATTCACTGATCTCTTCAAACCTTTTCAATAATAGGAGCTGGCTCGTGAAGAGCCCTCTTCCTTTATATCCAGGCAATCTCACTTTGATTCATCGTCTTTCCCAGTGTGGTGACTACACTGCATTTTTCTTGTTCCTGAAGTTCTCTTTCAGCATTGCAAACTTTTTCTTACACTGATTAACAGTTTTCCCAGGAACTGCAGCAGCTATTCGTTCCCACCTCTGGTTAGTTTCCTTAGGGAATGTTTTAAGAGCTTGGACCAAAGCTTTTTCCTGAACATCGGACCATGTATCCTGGTCAGAACTCAAAGAAACCCCATTTCCAATATTGCTTTCATCCGTTTTTTGACCATTCTCAACGGGACTGGAAGATGGATCTGAACCATCTGACTTACAACTATTCTTCTCTAGCACATTGCTGTTCCTAAAGTTATCTTTCATCAACGTAAATTTCTTCTTACATTGGCTGACAATTTTCCCGGGAACTGCGGCTGAAACTCGTTCCCAGCGCCGGCTAGTTTCCTTGGGAAAGGTCTTCAGAGCTTGAACCAAAGCTTTTTCCTGAACAGCTGACCATGCATCTTGATCTGAACTTGAAGCAACACCATTAGAAGCTGCAATATCGTCCGAGTTCTGGCAGCTTCCAGTTCCACTGGATGACTCAGACAAATTATTTGGATCAGAAGCATTCCTCTCGGGCACAATGCCGTTTGATATCCCAGGCAAGTCCTCTCTAGCTGTAAGAGGAGATGCAATTGATTGTGTGGGCTTTCTTTTCTCAAGGAAGGAATCAAAAGCTTTGGCGGAGTCAGGCTTCTGAAGAAGAACAGTTTTTGTAGCCTTCAGAATCTCTTCAACTGACCTTCCAGTACCAATGTACTCAGAAATCACTTCCCACCTCCGAGAAGTTCCTTTAGGATATTTTTGCATCCCCTTTCTTAACATCTCAATCTCTTCTTTGCCCCAGGGTTTCTCCCTTTTCTCATTGCTGCCAAAAATGACTTGCTCATTCATCCCCACAGAACCATTCTGCTGTTGGTTCTTCTTCTCATTACGTTTCTCATCCTTCGCTTTGTTATCAGATCCAAGTGCCTCCTTGAGAAGTTCAGCTCTCCCAAGCACTTCCTTTCTTTCCATCTTGTCACATAAATTCCTCAGTTGTTCAATATCAAGTGACATGCAAAGACCTTCCACATCATCATCAGAAAGATCAAGCAAATGCTGGGACACGACAGCTCCAGAAAGTGTTCGAAGCCGGGTCCGCTCTTTGCGCAATAGCTTTTTCTCTCTCTCCTTGATTTTTTTCTGATTTAAAGCAGCTTCAGCGGCCTTTCTTTCATCCTCCTCCTTTTTACGTCTCTCCTCCTCAGCAATCCTAGCAGCTTCTTCCTCCTGCAGTTTCTTTGCCAAAATCTTGGCCTCTTTCCTCCTCTGTTTCTCAGCTTTGAGCTCATCTTTTCTTCTAAGAATTCTAGGGTCCTTTTTATAGGCATTGTCAACAAGTGTACGTATACGTCCATATTCTTCCTTCCTTGCCTTCTCCGAGAGTTTTGCATTTTGCCTCTCCATCCACCTTTTGTGATCACGGGACTCAGCTTGCTCAACATCAAACTCATCAGCATGGGGAAACTCCCTCCAGCTCTTGAAGCTATACCAAAAATCGTAGAAACTGTCCACTTCTTCGAGCGTAGAATTATCATCTCCCAAAGTCAGGATGGGCTGGTGCACTGACCAGCGCCCATTTCTCAAGAATGCTGGTCCAAACACCTTGAAAAAGTCCTGCGGTGCACACTCATATGGAATTTCATCATCAAACTCGTCTGTTGAGTCATAGATTCTTCTCTTGACAGGGTCAATGAGCACCTCGTAAGCTTCCTGAACGGCCTTGAAATGGCTCTCTATTTCATCCTTCTTCGCTTGCTTTGCTGCCTCAGTTTCCTCAGCAAGCAGAAGTGCAGCCTGCTTGTCTGGATGATGCCTCAGAGCAGTTTCGCGATAACTTTTTCTTATCTGTTCCTCAGTTGCAAGATACCTCAAATGGCCCAACCCCAATAAAGCATAATGATCCTGCTGATTCCCTTCACCACCAGATTTCTTCTTGCCTTTACTACTGTAGGAATCCGATGTTTGCCTGTAGTCCTGCTCCTTCTCATTCGAACCTTCATTCTTCTTTTCATTATCTGCATTTGTTTCCTCAACATGACCTATCAACCTAAGTGCAGCTGCGTGAAAAGCATGTCCTGCAGGCTCACGGTTGAAAGCTTTGATTGGAAGGCTGTTAGACGAAACATAGATAGGTTCTCCATCTATGATTTCCCGAGAGAATGTAATAAGCTGCATACTTTTCCTGGTAGCCATGTGTATTACTAGCGGTATCGGGAAATCTAAAGATTAACACAATTACGTAAAAACTTCGAATGACTCTGGCACCTGCAGTTCGAGAACAAACATCAGCTAATTTCCATATACAAAAATCTAAGAGAAACAAATAGTACCAAGAAGAATCTTTTACCAAAATATAAAAATTCCTTGAACTCCAATTAATTAACTCAAATTTTTTTAGCTTTCGTCAGATAATTCAATAAATAAGTTTCGTAAACAAGATAATCCAAAGTCCCAAACAGATTAAAATAAATAAGGAAACAATTACATAGATACAAAAAATATTATTATCAGAAATTCATATAAGCATGAAAAAGATACGAATGACTAACCTTAGCTTCGTGTGATGACAGCCGACCGTAGGCGGCGGCCGCCGAGAGTTACGTAATCGGAGTCGGATGTGGAGGTTGATTTTGATACGAGCGGACGAACCTAGGGTTTTGTTTTAGTTAGAGAAGAAAATCTTATAATGAAGTGGTAAGTATTTATAGTTTGGGCAATGGACTTGTTTATGAAGACGAGCCCATTGAGGTTGGGGTATGGGCCGATAATGCTGGACCACTCGGGCTGATAGAAGCTATTTATCAAGGGAAGAAAGAATTCATAAATGATGAAATTACA
>CAIGRB010168368.1:0-17728 GCA_903798255.1 Fraxinus quadrangulata
GTGTTAAAAATACACTTATCACAAGTCTTGAAACAGCTAATGCATCACCATCCAGTACCGGGACAGCTGCTGACGTGAAGGAATTAGTGATGACGATACACATTTTCCTCTGCTTGAATCATTAGCTATTACGGACCCTGAGCGCTCTTCGAAACACTTTCAAGCCTTGTCTCAAATTTCGTTCCCTCCGCTCCCAGTGGCTCCCAGAAGTAGTCAGCAAAATGGACACTTCCATGCCTTGTCTCAGAATTCGTTCCCTCTACTCCCTGTAGTTGCTTGCAGTAGTCAGCAAAATACTCGCTCTGATGTTTTGCCAAAGAACACAATGGCAGCACATCTGGGCCTTCAGAGAAACAATAATATCACCAGTTCCCTCTGCTCCCTGTAGTTGCTTGCAGTAGTCAGCAAAATACTCGCTCTGATGTTTTACCAATGAACACAATGGCAGCACATCTGGACCTTCAAAAAAATAATAATATCACCAGTCCTGCCCCGGCCTGGACAGCAGCTAGGCTTAATCCTGCTAAACCAGCAATTATCCCTCCTCATCCCTGGCCTCAGTAAACTGTGCTTATGGACCATTATCTAGCACCAGACAGAATGTGACTGCAACAGAAAATAGACCTACACCATCTAGTTATGCAACTGCTGCCATGGCTCGCAATCATCAAGGAATTGTGGAAACCAGAGTTGGAACAATTATTCTATGTCAAGTCATAATTTATCAGAATGTGTATTTTTCGACCCTTTGAATACCGAATTTTCTCCCATGTCTGCAGCGCAAACATGCAAGTTACCGGCCACTGTCAAGAAGGTAAAAGATGTGTATGCTACAAACAAATCATTGGTGGAGAAAATTCATGTTGCTCTAGGATTTGATGAGAATAGATACTCTAGTTTTAAAGCAATAACTAATGAATATCGACAAAGTTTAATGGATGCTGAGACATATCTGATATATATGGAGCAATATGGATTGTTCCATCTTGTACTCGAGTTGGCGAGACTCTTTCCTGAAGCTAGGAGGCAGAAAGAGCTGGTTGAGACCTACAATGCTAATCTGGTTGACACTGCTCAAAGAGAGAATGGTTGGAATAATGAGAATCTGTGAAAAATGTCCAGCGTTCCAAGAAAGACAAAGGCATGACTCATGATTCCGGAAGCAGCATTTTTAAACATAACATTATAGGCACTGTAAAAGAAGTGTCAACAAGTTACAGTTGTTCACAACAAGACTTTGAACCGATGTCGAAAGAGGGTTATAGAGTTTGTTGACCTCGAAAAATGCTGTCAACGGATGTCGAGCCCACTCGTGCATGTGCAAACTAGATCCAACACGTAAAGGCCGATCAACGGTCGAGATTACTTCAAAATTGGACGTGGGAGAAGGTCAACGACACGAGACGTTTCCGTTCGAGTTCCGACAGGGTAACGGGATATAATTGTACAATAATTATCAATTGCTAAGAACTCAAATTAAAGATTGTAAATCAATGTAAGAGAACCAAATAAGTTGCACCAAGTATTTAAAGTTGCATTAACCCTTACTCGTTACATGCTGGGGATATTTATAGTGTTACAAAAGAAATGGTGACCCTTGGATCAAATTACACGTGGTTTCATCTCTTCGATCGAGGCGTCAATTCCTAGCCATCAAATTGACTTTCTTAGCTTCTCAAGGTATTAAATGCTCGTACATTAATAAGACAAGACACAAACATACTTTTTACCAAGGTCACATCAATCATTTAAGTAAAGATCTTCATCATGAACAAATCTTTGTACGTGGACCGTCACTAGCCGAAGGGCCTTGGATCCAAGAAGACGCCTCAGACGTACTTGGGCCTCAGCTGTCAACAGAGCCTCGAGTAATGGGCCTCGATTACGTAGGAGGCTAGGCGGTTCGATCGGATCGGGTCCCATAGCTTAGTTACGATGGCCACGTGGCATTTCCTAGTAACGAGTCATAATAATAGTCTCCCAAGTCCATGTATAATTATTTATGTCATACGTGGACTTCAGCAATGATGTTGGACTTTAGCAATGATAAATTTTTTTTTTGAAATTTGTAGTCCATCATACTAGTCCCCCAAGTCCAAGTAAATATATTTATACTACGCGTGGAATTCAATAGTTGATTTACGTCTAGCTTACTTTGCAATAGAGGGATTTGTGGTATAGAAGCAGTGTTGAAAGAACGACGCAAGTTTTAATGCTGAGGCGGTTCTATAGGCTGAATTACTTGAGAATAGCTGAATTTCATATTGAAGCTGAAGCGGTTCTATATCTGAACTGTCGATGCTGAATTATTTGAGAGTAGCTAAATTTCATATTGAACCTAAGGCGGTTCTATAGCTGAATTGTCGAGGCTGAATTACTTGAGAGTAGTTGAATTTCATATTGAAGCTGAAGCGGTTCTATAGCTGAACTGCCGAAGCTCAATTATTTGAGAGTAGCTAAATTTCATATTGAACCTGAGGCGGTTCTATAGCTGAATTGTCGAGGCTGAATTATTTGAGAATAGCTGAATTTCATATTGAAGCTGAAGCGGTTCAGGCTGAATGAAAATTGATTGACTTTGATGTTGGTGCGCACGATTTGACGATTTCACATGTTTCCTAGGCGAGGTAGCTGTAGCGATACGACTTCCAATACACGTACGATCATTACATTAAATGCGCAATGATGGCTAATGATGAGCATGCACTGTTTGTGGAAAACGTTCACGCGCTGAGGCTAGCGTGTGATGCTCACGACGTGATCTGAGGCGTTGGTGGCATAAACCGTTTGAATTCTACGGTTCGGATTTACCATAGGATTGGATGCCTGAGATTAATTGGGCCTCGTTGTAAGGACTGGGATTAAATTTCTCCTTGTATAAAAGCCAAAACTTTGTCACTTTAAAACTTTACCTTTGCAAAAAATTCTTCGAATTCTCTCGAGTTTTCTAATCTTCAAAAAGTTTTCCAGCAGTCTTCTAGATCTCCTTTTGCTTAAGGTATTTCCTTGTGAAACTTTTCGGTCATTTTCACCTTCTTCTTCAATTGTCATGTCTGCCGAGATGCCTATGGCCATCACCGCAGCTAGGTTTGGGGAAGAGTTTGTACCTAGGGGGTCGGGAGACTGGTATAGTATGACTGATGAGCCTATAGATTACGAGGCGGATTGGGGGCTGCCAAAATTTTATCTTCCATAACTTCTTCGAAACTAGCAGAGCTTAGGGAAACATACTGCATACCTCGTTATGTAGCCCACGAACGAGTCTGCTTTTCGAGGTCGAGCTGTGTGGCCATCAGTGAATTACTGCTTAAAGCAAGAGTGCGTCTATCCCTGCACCCCTTCTTTAGGGCGGTACTGAGGAACTTCATGTTGTCGCCCACCTAAATTTTGCCAAATGGGTACATGCATTTAGTTGGGGACTACTTCCTCTGAAAGGAGGTCTCTTTAGGTGAGGACATGCCTCTACATGTCTTCCAAAAAATTTTTCAGGCTCTGGTCGTTGGGAAGGATGACTCTAAGAGGTGGTACTACATCANAAATTTGTAGTCCATCATACTAGTCCCCCAAGTCCAAGTAAATATATTTATACCACGCGTGGAATTCAATAGTTGATTTACGTCTAGCTTACTTTGCAATAGAGGGATTTGTGGTATAGAAGCAGTGTTGAAAGAACGACGCAAGTTTTAATGCTGAGGCGGTTCTATAGGCTGAATTACTTGAGAATAGCTGAATTTCATATTGAAGCTGAAGCGGTTCTATATCTGAACTGTCGATGCTGAATTATTTGAGAGTAGCTAAATTTCATATTGAACCTAAGGCGGTTCTATAGCTGAATTGTCGAGGCTGAATTACTTGAGAGTAGTTGAATTTCATATTGAAGTTGAAGCGGTTCTATAGCTGAACTGCCGAAGCTCAATTATTTGAGAGTAGCTAAATTTCATATTGAACCTGAGGCGGTTCTATAGCTGAATTGTCGAGGCTGAATTATTTGAGAATAGTTGAATTTCATATTGAAGCTGAAGCGGTTCAGGCTGAATGAAAATTGATTGACTTTGATGTTGGTGCGCACGATTTGACGATTTCACATGTTTCCTAGGCGAGGTAGCTGTAGCGATACGACTTCCAATACACGTACGATCATTACATTAAATGCGCAATGATGGCTAATGATGAGCATGCACTGTTTGTGGAAAACGTTCACGCGCTGAGGCTAGCGTGTGATGTTCACGACGTGATCTGAGGCGTTGGTGGCATAAACCGTTTGAATTCTACGGTTCGGATTTACCATAGGATTGGATGCCTGAGATTAATTGGGCCTCGTTGTAAGGACTGGGATTAAATTTCTCCTTGTATAAAAGCCAAAACTTTGTCACTTTAAAACTTTACCTTTGCAAAAAATTCTTCGAATTCTCTCGAGTTTTCTAATCTTCAAAAAGTTTTCCAGCAGTCTTCTAGATCTCCTTTTGCTTAAGGTATTTCCTTGTGAAACTTTTCGGTCATTTTCACCTTCTTCTTCAATTGTCATGTCTGCCGAGATGCCTATGGCCATCACCGCAGCTAGGTTTGGGGAAGAGTTTGTACCTAGGGGGTCGGGAGACTGGTATAGTATGACTGATGAGCCTATAGATTACGAGGCGGATTGGGGGCTGCCAAAATTTCATCTTCCATAACTTCTTCGAAACTAGTCTGCTTTTCGAGGTCGAGCTGTGTGGCCATCAGTGAATTACTGCTTAAAGCAAGAGTGCGTCTATCCCTGCACCCCTTCTTTAGGGCGGTACTGAGGAACTTCATGTTGTCGCCCACCTAAATTTTGCCAAATGGGTACATGCATTTAGTTGGGGACTACTTCCTCTGAAAGGAGGTCTCTTTAGGTGAGGACATGCCTCTACATGTCTTCCAAAAAATTTTTCAGGCTCTGGTCGTTGGGAAGGATGACTCTAAGAGGTGGTACTACATCACTCCTTGGGGGGCTCATGCTCCCTTCGTAGTGGAGCTCCCTTCCTCCATCAAGGGATAGAAGAAGTCCTGGTTCTGGGTTAGGGATAGGTAACAGTTGGTTGAGGGGATACGGTCCTAGCATGTACTGTGCCGACCCCGTACTACGAAACCCGTGAGTGCCTCGCCCTTCAGCTTGTAGTTTATATCCAACCCCTTTATACTGATTTTTATTGCTTTGTTTGCATATTTCGGTTCGTGTTACGAACTTCACGAGGATGAGTTGGACGTCATCGAAGACATTTACAAATGATCCCCGAAGCATAGAAGCTTTGCCCATTTGATTGACCGAAGTCGTTACTTTCTGGATTTTGGACTAATGGCCTCTAAAGGTAAGAGGCTCCTTATCTTTAAAAGTTTATCTTCATTTTTGTAATTTCTAACTTTTTCTTTGACATTTGTAGACAAGTTTGCCAAGAAGGAGTACACCATACCAGACATGGCCACCATGCTAAAGGCTACTGCCATAACTGGTGCCAAGGCTCTAAAGCTCTCCTCCTCTGGGGCTAAGCAAGTGAGGTCGTCGTTGGAATGCCTCAGCAAAGACCAAGCTAGTAAGGAGGGAGAAGATGAGGCTCCCAAGAAGGCCCAGATGGTTGCTGATAGGGACAAGGGGAAAGCGGAGGAGCCCCAGAAGAAGAGAAAGCTTGTCCATATAAGTGGGGCTTCTGCCAACTTTGGGACCACTGTGTCTCAATCTGGAAAAGGGGTTTCCCAACAGTCGAAGCTCCTAGAGTCTTCAATCAAGGCTGCCAAAGTAGAGCACGGTTGGAGGGCTAGTGAAGAAGCTATGAAGGAAATACCTTCGGCTTCGAAGGCCCCTAAGAAAAGTCAAGTTGAGAGGACCCCAGGAAAGTTTGAGAATTTTTTGGCTGGAAGGGATGATAAGATCGCCTCAGCCATTTTGGAGATGCTTCCGTCTGAAGTCCGAGGTGCTACAGAGAACTTCAATAAATTCTGGACTGAAAGATGGCAGAATTATGTGTCCACCTGCGATGTGGGGAACCTCACTACCACTTTGATTAGCCAAAGTGCGAGGGCATTTGGGGTGGCCCTTGAGTGTCAGGAAGTGTTATCTGACATTCAGAGAAGGAATAGAGCCTCGAAGGATAATCTTGCTGCTGCCGAGGCTGAAACAAAGAGAGTGAATGCTGAAGCTGAGGCAATGAAGGCCTAAAAAAGGTGGAGACCTCAAACAACCATCAAAAGCTCACTGTCGAGGCTCTCGAGAAAGTCAACCTCGAACTTGCTAAGTGCAGAAATGCGAACCAATTCATAGAGACCAAAAAGGTATTACGCGGGTGAGGTGAAAAGAGCTGAAGTCGAGGCTCAATAGGCTGGTGAGGTGGCGGTGAAGAACTACATTGCCAACTTCCACTTAATTGAGGAGTACCAGCGCTTCGCCATCTATTGGAGTAATTTTGCTTAAGTTGAAGTAGTGGGAAGGGTTGAGGAGCTTTATCCACATCTCGACGCCTCTAAGCTTAGGGCTAAATTCGTCTAAGAGGTGCCTCAGACCCCTGCTGAAGAAGCTGTTGAAGACGAACTCCCTCCTAATGAGGCTTCTGAACAAGTGGCGACCGAAGCTCCTGCCACTAAGGTATTGGCTCCTCAGCAGTAGATCAATATTTAAACCTTCTTTGTAATGCCTTTGGACAACTTATGTAAATATCTTTTGTTTAATAAATGATATTTTTTTTTACAATTCTTGTATTGTTTGTGATTTTGTTATTTTTCTTCCAAGTAAAAGGGCCTTGACAATTGACTAACCATAAATAACTACAATTTGAACTTCAATTGAACTGGACATTCACTTTGAACTGGCGTACTCAAATAACGAGCTTACTCAAATTCGACACTCAACCTCATCAATATTTGCATGCTTCGAATCTTTATTCTGAGGCGCCCTGCTTCCTTACATGGTGGATGGTTCATCCATGTGAAGGCTTTTCTTCCTTGATGTTTAGCTTCATCAAAGGGAGGCATGTGATGTACACCTCGGAGTACCAATGAAGTGGTCCCTTAGGGGACCTGATCCTCTCATCCAACGTGCCCACCCTTCTTTACATGGTGGATGGTTCCTCCATGTAAAGGCTTTTACCTGGACGATTAGCTTCATCAAAGGGAGGCATGTGATGTACGCCTCGGAGCACAAATGAGTTGGTCCCTTTGGGAACTCGATCATTTCCTCCGAAGTGCCCACGCTTCCTTACAAGGTGGATGGTTCAGCCATGTAAAGGCTTATCTCTCGACGTTCAGCATCGTCAAAAGGAGGCGTGTGATGTATGCCTCAGAGTCCAAACAAGGTGGTCCCTTTGGGAACTCGATCCTCTCCTCCGACATAAGGACCTCCAAAGACTGTGTCGATTTCATGGATGGGAACATTATCTATTCAAGTTCGACAGCCTCTTCGTTGTTTGCCTCTTGATCTTTCCTCTTCATGTTCCCTCCGTCGTCAGGGAGTGGCCTCATCGCGCCTAGGCTCTTGGTCACGCCTAGGCGGGCCTATTTCTCTGTTGTGAATCATTTTGTTGATGATATGTGTAGTGTCTCCGCAGTTTACCGTGTCATGGCTATATGAATGATGATATGTACAGTATTCGGGGATTTGGCCACCTCTAGGTCCCGAACTTCGCCCCCGGCCTCATCCCCTTCGGGGGGCCTGCTGGTTCAGTTCGTTGAGTATTGGCTTCAGGTACCACATTTTCGTAGGCCAATGTGGGCACCACATTCAAAGTGGTCATGATAAGTGATTGCCCTGATTTGGGGACGATTTCATTGCCAATCTGATTCCATTGATGATCCATTAAATGGGAGGTAGGTCCTCTCCCACGCTGCCTCTGCTGAGGCTAGAGGCCTTGATTAGCCATGTTTCTATGGTCAATCAATTCTTCGTTGATAATTTCTCGCCTCATCATTTCTAGCAATGCATCATAGGTAGTCGAGTCCTGATTCTGGACATCTCTCCAAAATAAGGTGTTCATGTTTAGGCCTCCTCGTATTGTTGATAAGGCCTCTCGATCAATAACCTGAACACAATATGTCATTTCGTCGATAAAACAGGGGCCTCTCCTTCCTTGCTGTCTCATGTCTTGGAGTTGTTAAATGGGGGCCTCTCCTTCCTTGCTGGCCAGGAATCTCTTCAGGAATGTGTTCTTGAATTCTGGCCAGCTCCGAATGCTCTCGACCGGTATCCTACTATACCAAATTTCAACTGCTCCATTGAGAGTTAAATGGAAAGCTCTGCATTTCACAGCTGGGTGGCACCTCTGAGGCTCATGTGTGTCTTACAGCTATTCAAGTGTTTAGCTGAGTCGCCTTTCCATCGTATTTCAGTATTTTGGGATCGTAATGGCCAGGTACCTGGGCATTCCTCAATTCTCGCGAGAAAGGCAGGTTTTCATCGTCGTCATCCAAATCACAAGATCTTTGGGGTCCATCGGAATCGTAGTTCTCATCTACCTCACATCTAGGTGGTTGAGCAGAGGGGTCCATCAGAATCGTAGTTCTCATCTACCTCTCGATCAATAACCTGAACACAATATGTCATTTCGTCGATAAAACAGGACATGAAACTTTTCAGAGTTTCACCAGACCGCTGTCTCATGTCTTGGAGTTGTTGAATGGGGGCCTCTCCTTCCTTGCTGGCCAGGAATCTCTTCAGGAATGTGTTCTTGAATTCTGGCCAGCTCCGAATGCTCCCGACCGGTAGCCTACTATACCAAATTTCAACTGCTCCATTGAAAGTTAAATGGAAAGCTCTGCATTTCACAGCTGGGTGGCACCTCTGAGGCTCATGTGTGTCTTACAGCTATTCAAGTGTTTAGCTGAGTCGCCTTTCCATCGTATTTCAGTATTTTTGGCATCACGTAATGGCCAGGTACCTGGGCATTCCTCAATTCTCGCGAGAAAGGCAGGTTTTCATCGTCGTCATCCAAATCACAAGATCTTTGGGGTCCATCGGAATCGTAGTTCTCATCTACCTCACATCTAGGTGGTTGAGCAGAGGGGTCTGTTTGATTTCTATCCTCCTCATCCCTCATTTAACTCTTGTTTCTAGGTGGGGCAACACGAGGGGCATGCTTTCCTCCGATTGCACAGTCTCAGAAGGTAGGGGCCGATGCATGTTCTTAGGCGGTGAGGGTTGTTGAGGATGTCTGGGCCTCAGTACCTCTGGGCTGATCCGATCGAATACACTGGTAGACCTCTGAGGCCTAGCTTTAGGCTCATATTCTGGAGGGAAGTGATCTTCCATATTGAATAGGACTTCGGTGGGTCGGCCAATTGCATAATTGGAGGAAATGTCAACTTCCACTTCTCTTTCTAGGAGGCTGACTTCTCTGGCGTGTCTAGGAAGACGTGTTCTCTGACTTTGCACCTCGTCTTCTTGCTGATACTGGCCGTAGGCTGCGTAAGGAGGGATTAGATGGGCTTGGCTTTGCATTTGTCTCAATAGCTCTTGCATCGCCAAATTTTGGTTGGTAATGCTCCTTATATTGGCTACCATGGCGGACATTTTCCTGGTGAGTTGAGCTGCCATCCTTATCCTACCTGCTTGTTATGGTGGTGAGTCGACGCCGACCTGCAGGGGCGACCATGGCTGGGACTTCGTCATCGCTTTCCCTCACACGCCTGGGAGGGACGTCACCTTCTGAGCTCATCTCTTTTCAAGCCTAAAACTCAAATATTTTCCAACTCTGGGGGCTTCCTCTTGTTCCTTTTCAGGGAATAAATTCTTTTTCAAAGGGGATGACCCAAACTATTTCCTTAGTAAGCTTTTTCCACGGGGTTGCTCGTGGTTATAGTGTAGCTTCCCATAGACGATGTCAATCTCTTGACCTCAAAAAATGCTGCCAACAGATGTCGGACCCACTCATGGACGCACAAGCTAGATCCAACACATAAAGTCCGATCAACGGTTGAGATTACTCCGAAATTAGACGTGGGAAAAGCTCAACAACACGATACATTTCCTTTCGGGTTCCGACGAGATAACGGGATACAATTGTACAATAATTACCAATTGCTAAGAACTCAGATTAAATATCGTAAATCAATGTAAGAGAACCAAATAAGTTGCTCCAAGTATTTAAAATTGCATTAACCCTTACTCGTTATATGGTGGGGGTATTTATAGTGTTACGAATTAAATGGTGACCCTTGGATCAAATTACACGTGGCTTCATCTCCTCAGCCGAGGTGTCAATTCCTAGCCATCAAATTGACTTTCCTAACTTCTTAAGGTACTAAATGTTCTTACATTGGCAAGACAAGACACAAACACATTTTTTACCAAGGTCACATCAATCATTTAAGTAAAGATTTTCATCATGAACAAATCTTTGCACATGGACCGTCACTAGTCGAAGGGCCTTGGATCTAGAAAGGCGCCTCAGACGTACTGGGGCCTCGACTGTCAACAAAGCCTCGGGTAATGGGCCTCGATTACTTAGAAGGAGGCTAGGCAATTTGGTTGGATAGGGTCCCATAGCTTAGTTACGATGGCCACGGTGGCAGTTCCTAGTAACGAGTCATAATAGAGTTGTCAAAAGCAAATCAAAGATGTTATTTGTGGATTCCCAAGAAGAATTGAGTAAACCTGGCAAATCTACAACGCTGAAAGCCCATAGTGCTTCCCTTTCTTGTGGTGCTGGATCTAGTCAAAATTTGAGAAATTGTAATGGAAAACCTAGACAGCGAAAAAAATCTCTGTGTCAAAACCAAGAGACCAACAGCTCTTGGCTGAATGAGCTTTTCCATGTTTTCATCAAAGTTTGACTCAGATTATCTTTTGGTATACTTGCATGTTGCTGGTTATGCTACTTCCAGGGGCAGAGCTAGAATTTTAGAGTTGTGGGGACAAATTTCACAAAATTTTAATTGTGGGAGCAAAATTGAAAACTATTAAGTAATTTTTTAAAATCTTGTGCAAAATTTTGTTTTTAAAATTTAGTGCCCAACTGTCCCTACTGTAGATCCACCCATGGCTACTTCACCTCTTTGATATACACATATGCAAAAAAAGAAATTTTGTTCATAATTTGCTTTAGGATATTGTAAAGATTTATGTTGAACACTGATATAAATGTAGCAGAATCAGCCAAGGATTCTACTACTTGAACTATATATGCTAATATACACCGTTGTTAGACCTTTTTCATATCTTGGATTAATTCAAGTATTTTGCTATAAAGGCTTCGTATTGTACACGAGACTTCTCGGGTTATGTTTTTAAAAAATGAGAGACGAAATAAGTCAAAACTCAAGGGTTAAAAGCATTCAACCAAGATTGAACAACATAGTAATCAACGTCAATAACAAAAGCACTTCATGAAATGCTCCCATTGACAAAGACCAGATTGATTATAGGGATTTAAAATGGATCAACCTCAAAAACACCTTCACTCAAAGAATAAAGTTGTTTGTACAAATGAAAGACTATAGAAAGCATTACAAATGATGAGGTGGCAACACTGCATTGGTCAATTTAAATTTGCTTTTTGCCCAACATCCAACAAATGCCTGTCAGTTGGAAATCTGTCAAAAAAACTCTCAAAGATTTCTATACATGTAACAAGATTGTCGCTCAAAACCTTGTTTTTCAGAGTACGACTGGCAACACTGACTCGAAGTCGCAGCCATTCCAAATATTTTTGTTACCACAGAAACATACATACTTCAGTAAACAGAGATCGCTACATAAGGTGCGGCTTTTGCAAATTGCAACAATTAAAGGCCATTTGAGGTTTCCTTAATACTTCAACCATAAATGTATCACATACATGATTCAGGAGAATTAACAGAGGGGCCAAGAGACCCAATATATTGATTACATTACAAGAAACGTTGTAGTGCTGCATATTGAGTAACACATGTAAAGGAACCCATCTTCGTCCTTAGATGTATCACAGTCTCCATCAAGCTTGCCGAAAAAAAATTACATTATGGCCAGGTTTTTGAAAGAGTTGAATTGGGACATGGCTAATGTAGTAGAGCTGCAACACTATGTGGAATTAGAAGACATGCTACACATGGCTATGAAGGTGGAGAGGCAATTGAAGAGGAAGGGGATAGTAAGGTACTCATCGGGTGCTTTGAGTTCGAACTCATCCGTGAAATCGAAGTGGGACAACAACAAAGGAGATGGTGTTGTTTTTAGGGGTAAAACTAAATTGCCAAAGGAAAAGGAAGAATATGCTAGCAAGAAAATGGAATCCTAGCCATTAAGGAATTGAGATATCAAATGCTTTAGGTGTTTGGGGTCGTGGTACATCGCTTCTCATGTCCAAACAAATGAGTGATGATTTTGCGGGATAATGGAGAGGTGGTGAGTGAAAGTGAGAGTGATTATGAAGGCATGCCGAAATTAGAGAAGGCAAGTGATGGAGGCAGAGTGGAATATGCTTAAACATCCTAGGCCCTATAGGTTATAGTGGTTGAATGAATATGGAGAAGTTAAGGTGAATAGATAGGTATCAATAAATTTTTCAATTGGTAGTTATCATGACGAAGTATTGTGTGACGTAGTACCTATGCATACGGGTCCATATCTTGTTGGGAAGACATTGTCAATACGATATAAAGGTGATAGATGATGGGTATAAAAATAGGTACAACTTTCTCATGGTGGAAAGTCTATTACACTTGCACCATTAACACCGGTACAAGTATATGAAGACCAAATCAAACTGAAAAATGAGGAGAAAAAAGACTGAAAGAGTTAGAGAAAATTGTAAGTAAGAGAGTAAGAGAAATCAATGAGTGGCAAATAAGAGAGAAAATAGTAAGGTGGCTAAAAGAGAGAAAAAGAGAGCAGAGCCACCTAAAAGAAAAGAAGAGGGGTCTTCCGAGAAGAAAGAAAAGTTGAGAGCAAATTTATTTGCAAAAGGGAGTGAGTTGAAAAGAGCAATAGTGGAGAGACATCAGATGATTTTGTTGGTGTACAAGGAGTCACTCTTCAATTTTGAGGAATCTAACACATCTCTCCATATCTTGGCTATTTCTTTATTACAGGAATTTGGTGATGTATTCTCGGAGGATATACCTAGTGAGTTGCCATCCATTGGAGGCATTGAATACCAATTTGACTTCGTACCCGTGCCCAGTCATTCCAAATCAACCAGCCTATCGAAGTAATCCTGAGAAAACAAGTGGAGTAGTTGATGAGCAAGGGGTATGTGGGGAAGAGCATGAGTCCATGTGCCGTACCATTCCTACTTGTGCCAAAGAATGATGGAACTTGGAGAATGTGCGTGGATTGCAGGGTCATCAATAATATAATGATAAAGTAACGTTATCCTATTCCTAGGTTAGATGATATGTTGGACAAATTATTTGGTGCATACATATGTAACAAAATTGATCTTAAGAGTGGTTACCGTCAAATTCGGATAAGGGAAGTTGATGAATGGAAAACTGCATTTAAAACTAAATATGGATTGTATGAATGATTGATCATGCCGTTTGCACTCACCAATGCATCGAGCACTTGTATGTGTTTAATGAACCATGTTTGCGTGAATTTATAGGTAAGTTTGTTGTGGTTTACTTTGATGACATTTTAATTTACAGTAAGGACCTCAATGAACATATTGAACAATTGCGGTGTGTGCTAATAGTTTTAAGAAAAGAACAACTTTTTGCTAATTTTAAAAAGTGCACATTTTGCATGGAAATATATTGTGTTTCTTGGATATGTGGTTAGTGCTAAGGGAATTGAGGTAGATGAAGAGAAAATAAAAGCTATTAAAGAATGACCAACACCTAAAAGTATAACCGGTGTAAGAAGTTTTCATGGTTTGACTAGTATTTATAGGCGATTTGTAAGAGATTTTAGCATACTTGCAACACCACTCACTGAAGTTGTTACAAATAGTGTAGGTTTTAAATGGGGCGATGAACAAGAGCATGCATTCAGCACTATTAAAGATAGGTTGTGTGAAACACCGATTTTAGCACTACCTAATTTTAACAAAACTTTTGAGATTGAGTGTGATGCATCAGGTATAGGCATTGGTGTTTTGATGCAGGATAGGAGGCCGATAGCTTATTTTAGTGAAAAGTTAAGTGGAGCAGGGCTCAACTATCCTACATATGACAATGAGCTTTATTCACGTGTTCGAGTTTTGAAGACATAACAGCATTACCTATGGCCGAAAGAATTCATGATTCACACTGATCACTAAGCATTTGCGGAGTCAAGGTAAATTGAACAAAAGGTATACTGATGGATGGAGTTTATTGAGATATTTTCCTATTTCATCCGGTACAAACAAGGTAAGGAAAATGTGGTGGCGGATGCGTTGTCCCGAAGGTATGTGCTTCTTATTTCTTTAAGTGAGAAGTTGCTTGGTTTTGAGTACATTAAGGACATATATGTGAATGATTTAGATTTTTCCAACATATATGAATCATATAATAAGGGCGCGATAGACAAATTCTTTAAGCATGAAGGTTATTTGTTTCGGGAAAATAAACTATGTGTTCCTAATTGTTCCATACGTGAATTGTTGGTTAGAAAAGCACATAGTGGGGGGACTAATGGGTCACTTTGGAGTTGCAAAGACTTTAGAGATGTTAAAGGAACATTTTTATTGTCTTAAAATGAGGATTGATGTAGAACGAACTTGTGATCGATACAAAACTTGTAAACATGCTAAGTCTAAGGTTCTACCTCACATATTGTATACACTTTTACCCGTTTCTAGTGAACCGTGGGTTGATATCTCCATGGATTTTGTTTTAGGTTTTTCTAGGACTAAAATGGGTGGGGATTCAATATTTGTAGTAGTCGATAGGTTTTCTAAGATGGCGCATTTCATTCCATGTCATAAAATCGATGATGCCACTAACATAGTTGATTTTTTCTTTAAGAAAATAGTGCGTTTACATGGGGTTCCTAAGAGTATAGTGTCGGATAGAGATGTTAAATTTTATTAGTCACTTTTGGCAGGTTTTTTGGGGTAAGTTAGGCACAAAATTGTTGTTTTCTACTATATATTACCCACAAATTGATGGGCAAATCGAAGTAGTCAATATGACTATAATTCAATTGTTGCCACTGTGTTTAATAAAAATTTGAAAAGTTGGGAAGAATGCTTACCTTACGTTGAGTTTGCATACAATAGGGCAAAGGATATGTTGTATGAAGCACCGTTTTTAGCACTACCTAATCTTGACAAAACTTCCGAGATTGAGTGTGATGCATCAGGTATAGACACTGGAGTAGTTTTGATACAGTTTAGGAGGCCGATAGCTTATTTCAGTGAAAAGCTTAAGTGGAGCAGCGCTCAACTATCCTACATATGACAAAGAGTTTTATTCACTTGTTTGAGTTTTGGAGACATGGCAGCATTACCTATGGCTGAAGGAGTTCGTGATTCACACTGATCATGAGTCATTAAAGCATTTGCAGGGTCAAGGTAAGCTGAAAAAATGGCATATTAGATGGATGGAATTTATTGAGACATTTTCCTATATCATCCGGTACAAACAAGGTAAGGAAAATGTGGTGGCGGATGCATTGTCCCGAAGGAATGTGCTTCTTACTTCTTTAAGTGCGAAGTTGCTTGGTTTTGAGTACATTAAGGACATATATGTGAATGATTTAGATTTTTCCATCATAAATGAATCTTGTAATAAGGGTACGGTAAACAAATTCTTTAAGCATGAGGGTTATTTGTTTCAGGAAAAATAAAATATGTGTTCCTAATTGTTCCATGTATGAATTGTTCGTTAGAGAAGCACACAGTGAGGGATTAATGGGTCGGGTTGCAAAAACTTTAGAAATGTTAGGAGAACATTTTTATTGGCCTAAAATGAGGATTGATGTAAAACAAACTTGTGATCGATGTATAACTTATAAACAGGCTAAGTCTAAGGTTCTACCCTACGGATTGTATACTCCTTTACTCATTCCAAGCGAACATTGGGTTGATATCTTCATGGATTTTGTTTAAGGTTTACTTAGGACTAAAATGAGTCGGGATTCAATATTTGTAGTGGTTGGTAGGTTTTCTAAGATGGTGCATTTCATTTTATATCATAAAATCTTCGATTCCACTAACATAGCTGATTTGTTCTTTAAGGAAATAGTGTGTTTACACGAGGTTTCTAAGAGTATAGTGTTGGATAGAGATGTTAAATTTATTAGTCACTTTTGGCAGGTTTTGTGGGGATAAGTTATGCACAAAATTGTTATTTTCTAATACATGTCACCCACAAACCGATAGGCAAACCAAAATAGTCAATAGGACTATGATTCAATTGTTGCGTATTGTGGTTAATAAAAATTTGAAAAATTGGGAAGAATGCTTACCTTTTGTTGAGTTTGCATACAATAGGGCTATACATTCTACTACTTCATGTTCACAATTTGAAATTGTTTATGGTTTAATATTCTAACACCATTGGATTTAATTCATTTACCTGTGAATGAACGTGGTAGTTTAGATAGGAAAAAAAGGCCGAGATGATAAAGTCACTCCATGAGAAGGTGAGATTGCAAATTGAAAACAAAAACAAGCATTATACGTCACAAGCTAACAAGGGTCGGAAGAACGTTTCATTTGAACCCGGTGATTGGGTTTGGGTACATTTGAGAAATAAGCATTTTCTAGAGCAAATGAAATCAAAGTTGCAGCCACGGGGAGATGGACTGTTTCAAGTTCTCGAGAAAATCAATGACAATGTATACAAGCTGGATCTTCCTGGTGAGTATAATATTTTGACTACTTTTAATGTATCTGATCTTTATCTCTTTGATGCAGATACAGATTTGAGGACTTATCCTTTTGAAGAGGAAGTGATGATGTGAGAACGGAATCTAGCACGTCAAAGTCAAGCCCGAGAAATGATCTGATGATTATCAAAGGAGGTTCGACGACACGGTTGAGAGTAAAGTGGGTGAAAGAGATGATGAGATTGTTTACTCAAGTTACGGTGGACGAAATGTCGAAGTTAACAAGCAAGGGAACAAGTTTCATGTTGGGCTCGGAAGAAGAAACCAGATGGATCAACATGATTCAAGCAGTGGATGATGAAACTGTTTGGGACAACTGTGCAGTCTCATAGTTGTCCAGGGCATGCGACCGCAAGCCCTTTTACCGAAACTCCAATCAGGAGTTTCAGCTGATCTATGCGACCGTATAGAGGTACACTATGTGGCTGCATAGTTCATTCTGATCGCGAATTTTTCCAAATTTCGCGTAATCTTCTATTTAAGTTAAAACACTATTTTGAGATATTTTTTTATATTTTTTAAAACTTAATTTCATTTTCAGATAGGTTTTATGGGTTTCCTATAAATAAGACTCATTATATTATTGTAAACACACAATTTATTAAGAGATTAATTGAAAATGCATATTGTTTTCTTCTTATTCTTGATCTAGCTAATTGTGAACTTATCAAGAATATTTCTTGTGGCGTTCAACAAAATCGAGTGAGATTCTTGAGTTTTGTAATCACGGAGTAATCATATTGTTGGCGATTGTGTTGGTTCCTTGATTCACTATTTTTGAATCAAGCTTAAAACATTGATTTTTTTGGCTTTCTTGGGTTAAATCAATTTTGTATAGGTTTCGTAGCTACCATTGCTACCAAAAATCAAGTTTATATCCTAATTATTTTCCTTTTTATTTTAGTCTTTTGTTTTTCATTCATCGTGTTCTTCGCGTTCTTCAATTTTTTGAGTCTCTGAAATCCATAATATACAAAAAAAAAAAAAAAAAAA
>CAIGRB010168368.1:28109-47900 GCA_903798255.1 Fraxinus quadrangulata
TGAATATTAAATTTATTTTTATATGTATAATAATTATCAGGAATAGTTGTAGTAATAGTACCAATTCTTTTATTTATTAGCAGATTTTGCTCAAATCTTTCGTTTGTGCCACACACGATACCAAACCATTCAAAATATCGCAATTGAAATCCAAATGGATAATTTTCGTTAGTTTGATAGTTAATTGACCAACTAATTGACTTTGACAATTATTTTGACTAATTTTAAAATGTTAAAATGGTAACTTTACATTGCTTTAGAATAAAAAAACTAAAATAAAATAAGTAAAATAAAAAAATAAAAAATCAACTTAATCTTCTCCATCCACCCCAATCACCACCATTGTCATCTCTTCCACCGAAATCAATAAATACACATCTACTCACTACCAAAACCATCACAAGTAACGACGTACTTGAAGATCTAAGAGGAGAGGAACATGGGTTTCTTCAATTTTTGTTGTCATTAAAGTTCTTCATCTTTCCATAACAAATCTTGTTCTGTTAACAAGAAAATGGGACAGATTTCCACCATTAAAGTTGATTTTTTCACTATCTTCTTCAAATTCTCTTCATTTTTTTTCTTCACAGTAAAAAGGAAATCAACAGGCCTCCATATACAACTTGACGAAAAAGCTATATTCAACGGGCCCACCATCACCCCCATCAAATAATCATCTTCGTCGTTGCTATCAATGACATTATCGTCGTCATCCGTATATCTTGTTCTGATAAATTTAGTTGCAGCCTCTAAAGCCTTCTGCTAGGCTTGTTTAGCCAATAATATTTCCTTTGCTTCGGGGGAAATTAAATTATGTGTTTGATTCGAAGGTGTTTCAAAAGGAACCCAGATGGTGGTGGGTGTCGGAGGTGTGGCACATGGCCATTCGGTCTCAACGGAAGGTTTTGACTCTGGGTTAAGGCTTTTGGGCTTCTGTATTTTTTTTCAACCTCTTCTGTGTCTGGATTTTTTCTGCGTCTAGGTTTTGACTCCTCCGTGTCTGGGTTTTTTCGGCCTTTTTTGTAATGGTGGCGGTGTAGGAGATGGCGATGGTGGTGATGGTTTTGGGGAAGGAGTAGGTATATGTGGGGTGGATGGAAAAGATAAAGTTGGTTTTTGGTTTTTAATTTTAATTATTTAATTTCAATTATTTTATTCTAAAACGGTATAAAGTTACCATTTTAACATTTCAATATTAGTCAATATAATTGTCAAAATCAATTATTTGGTCAACTAACGGAAATTATCCATTTGAACTTCAACTTCGACAATTTGAAATGTTTGGTATCGTGGACGATACAAACGAAAGGTTTGGACAAAGTCTGTTAATAAATGAAAGGTTTAGTACCTTTGCGACAATTTAAATTTTTATTTTTTTAAAATATTTTTTTTAATATATGGTGTGGGGAATGAGAATTGTGAGAATGACCATCTTGTATGTGATATTTTTATACTATTGCACTAGATTAACGTGAATTTTATTTCAAATAAAAGTTTTCAAAAGTCATTTGAATTCTACAAAAGTTTATAAAAATTTTAAAATGAAAGATTTACAAAAGATTTTCACTAATTCCATACAAATCTCTAAAAAAATCCACAAAATCCAAATAAGTAATCACTTAAAAAAAAAATCACTCAAGTCATCACTTAAAAAAATCCATCAAAATTTTCAAAAGTTTTAATTGAATATACTCCTCTAAAGGAAGAGCTTCAATTAAATTAATCAAATGAGTCAAAAGCAGGTTTTGAATCTCAAAAATTCCTTTTGATTTTTCAAAAGTCGTGTCAAACGGACCTCTAGTCTCGCTTCACCTCGCAAGTTAATTGGTAAATAAGGAGTTGAGATATATTATTTTCACATTTTAGTTGCCTTTTACTATTTAATTCTTTACATTTCATTATATCAGCTTAGTATAATTAATAACAAAATACATGTTGTCCCATGTAATTTAATCTGGACATCTTGCTATTAATTATTCCATATTGATCCAAATAAATGTCAAGATTTGAGCAAGGGAGATAATTAATGGGACTATTTGAAATTTGTTATTTGTCACTTGTTGCATATAGTGGCATCTTGCTATCGGTTATTCCAAACTAATGCAATGAATTGACAGTAACTAGATTGACATGTACCTTTTCTACTAATCAACACGACCACATTTGTTGTCCTATTTTTTGCTGTCCTCCAATAAATTTTTGATGTGTAAAAATTTTAAAGGTGACACCTCAAAAATTATAGTGATGCTTAGTTGAGGGATTGATATACCCTTAATTTTAAATTCAATGGCCAATTTGAAACGAAATGAAGTTTATTAACAACCTATCACCCTCTTCTTCATCTGAAGAAAGCGAAAATAAAATAATGTGGGTGTTGGTGTTGGTATGGGAGGGGGGACCGCATCCATAATTGATGTGTGATGTCCACGTTTTTTCATGCTAATGTTCATTTGGATCTCTTCACATCCAACCATGCATGTACCTAAAATAAATGCATAAAACTTCAAAATCCCACTACATTATTGTATTTTGGGGGAGGAATTATGTTAAGTGCACGTCTTTTTTGATATTGTGTGAGAATTCAAAAAGTGTTTGGCAAGTATTTTCTTTTTAAAAACTGTTCAATTATGTGTCAACAAGTGGCATAATGTCAAAAGTTTAGTTTCTAATGGTTCTTCGATAAAATAATATTATATACAAATTTAAAATTTTTCCTTATTTTTTAACTACACATCCTTTATCAAAATACTATTTTAAAATGCATCTTCATCATTAAAAAAAAAAAAAAAAAATTGGGACTCAAACAAGCAATAAATGTAGTTTGAATAGTTTAAGGAGTAGAATCTTAAAATTTTTGATTTTTTTAATGCGATCATTTGGTATGAAACTCACTCTCTATTTTAAAGTACTCTCTAGCTTAGTGGATGTATTGGTAGCGACCATGTGTGAGCGAGTGTCCATTCTGTTGAAAGAAGATTGTTTTCTTTTGAATTGATTTATCATTTCCATTATTGTGTTTGTGCGTTTTTGTGTTGAATCTCCCAATTTTTTTTTTTTTTGTCTCTTGGGAAAGTAACTGAAATCGCAACACTTATTTGATGTATCATTGATTTCCTTCTTTCCTTTTGTATTGTCGGCTTACTCTGAACATGTGTGTGCGACACAACCAGCTACCAATATTAGATTTTTTATATTTCAGACTAAATTGAATGTTTTTTTTGCAGATTATTGTTCATTTTTCTCCCACCAACTTAGACTTCAATTAAATACACAATATAGTGGGTTTTTTCTTTTTTGCTTCTATATGCATTAGCTACAGGATTGTTTGTGAAGGTATGGAAATACATTAATTATGGACTTGTATTACATTAATGATTAAAAAGTAAGTGTTAGCATTAACTTTGACAATTTAAAAGTATGTCCATTGATCTTTAAATAAGAAAAATGAATAAAAAAAATATAAATTCGAAATCTCTTCTTTTATCATTCACGTATCTTTTTATCTCAATGAGCACATACCAATTTCAGTCTCCAGATTTTATGCTTTGTAACCTTTATGCAACTCCTAGTAATCATACACTTCTATTATATTATATTCGGTTAAACAGTGCCATTTGGTTGTGTTTGATTGCATTCGGTTAAACAGCTCCAGATTTGGTTGTGTTGGGAACTTGCCAAATCCAATAATAGAAAAACTCACACTCACCCAGTAACTCAGAAATCTTATTATGAGAAATCAAATATATTTTATTTACTAAGAAAGGAAAGAAAAAAAAAAGATCTCCCTATATTTAAATAATCTAATGAAACTTCATTTCCCAGGATGGTCTTCGCCGTGTGAAGGAATAATTTTACATCCTCCATATTAACATGCATGTATTTAAACCATACCCCTTTTTATTAAACTGATGCTGTCATTCTCGATTATTTATGTTTTTAAATACAAATGAAACTTCATTTTTTAAGATTATATCCAACATGGATTTGCTGGTATTAAGGGTAATCTTAGGTCCTCCATATCAGATTATAGATTTTTGGACAATAGTTTTTGTCAAGATGAATTGATTTTCTATTTCTGCTAAAAGTTCAATGTATACACTTATCTATTGTCTCCGTAGTATAAATATCATGTCGAACAAAAGTGATCTACCACACCGTTTCTTTCAGTTTATCACACCTTCATTATGTGATAATGTTCATTTGGTGAGTATTACAATGATTTCTCCATTAGCATTTTATTAATAATTAATAAAACTATATATAAAGTAAATAATATTTCTATATGAGACTTATATTCTTTTTGTATGGTCGTTTCCTAGATCTTTTGCACATCGCTCAGGACAACTTAGTGATACGGTACGTTTAATTGGTTATGATGGAATTATTTGTAACATACAATTGGAAATAGTTGATGATAACAAATATCTTACTGCTAGATGACCGCAATTATTTGACCATCATAACTTACAAGGTGGTTATATTATCGTCTTTGAATACAACGAAAATTTTACTTTCGATATTTCAATATTCGACCATTCAGTCGTAGAAGTAACATATTAGTCCGATACGTCTAAAGTAGAGACTTCACGTACTAGTAATCCTGTCTTCCAAGTAACGTTAATGATTGATTGCAATGGTCACATGCAAATTGTAAGCTCCTCTTTAACTTAAATTTTTTCTAACCTTGTATCTTTCTTAACTTACATCTATGAACCATTTTTTAGATTCATCGTTCTCACCTAATTCTAAATCCCGCTAGTTATATATTTGTGAATTTACTTTCTAGTATGTACATTGGGCTTTTGCTTGATTGTATCTACCAAAATTTGTCCAGATGGTTAAAATCCATGATTCTTCACATCATGATTAGCCTATACATACAAATCTAAGAACAAATGGTTGTCTGCAATGTTTCACAGTAGGTTGGGCATACTGTGTTAGAGAGAAACAACTTCAAATAGGTGACATCTGCACATTTGAACTTGTGAATGATGAAATCCCTATGTTCATGGTGTACAAAGTATGCCACATCGATGGAAGTTTGACTCTTACATGAATTGTATATTTTCATTTGTACCTTTCATGTTTACTTATTATCGAACATTTGTTTTGTTTTCTTATATATGAACACTCCATAACTAAATCCATTAGGATTTAGATTTCTAATTTGCTTTTGTTATTTTTACTTCAAATTTGCGCTCAGTTTAATACATTTTATTTATATCGAGCAAATTCGTTAAAGAAATTTGGTTTTAGTACTTCTAATTAACCTATATAACGAAATTCTATAATAGGACTTCGTTCAATGCTATATCGTCGTCATTCGGAGACTAGTATTCTTCTAGCTAAAACCATTTCCTGTAAGTAAACGTTTTGAAGACTTAACAAATTTATAAAAGAATTCTTTATTATAGATTTCTACTCTTAATGTCTTCACAACAATCTAAACATTTATTCTTGGTCTTTTGTGAAGAATACTTTGTCCTAACTCGAATTTTTGATGCTTCTTTGTGGTGCTCCTACTTTTAACTTTCAAAACTATACCTTCATGCAACTAAAAAGGGTTTTTCCCGCTTAATCTTTGTTCTATTGTGTAATTATTATTCTCCGTATTTCTATTCGAGGCACGGTTTCATTGTTGCACTTCTATATACTTAATCGAGCTACACATTTTTCTTGTAGGTATGTCTAAGAGGTTGAATATTAACAATAACACTTGAGCCTCTTCCAAAATATTTATCACTAGGTTTAGAAAGATGTCTCCCGAAAGCCTACCGTAGTTTAAAAGAGCTATCAAATATTTTCGTAGGAAACTACTCTTTTTTTGTAGCTACAAAATGAATATAGAGCTCAAACCAAGGACGACTTTTCTGTCACATATTTAATTGTTTTTTTTAACCATGTTGTGATTTCGGGAGATTTCTTTCTAAATTTAGTGATGATTACTTTGAAAGAGGCTCAAACTCTATACTCCAACGCGATTTCACATTTAGAGGTGATTCCTTAACTAATATTTATTGCCGTATGTAATTTTTCCTCAATTTATGATCCTAAACCTCAAATTTATTTACAGACACTTCACACCACTTTTTTTTACACAAAAAACCCATTTTCTTTCTCTCTTCTAGGAATATCCAATGATATAAGAACATGTTTAAGTAAGGCCCAGTAAGCAGATTTTCTTCATTTTCCATTTTTGAATTCCTTGGTTTAACTATATCCAATGATCCAATCAATCCGTATTTTGCTTATTCTTTTTTTCTTTTATTGTAACTGTTTATATTGCATTCTTTGGTCTTCTGATAGCTCCTTATGCTAATAAAAGATGTGTTGATCTTTCAATCTCTGAAAATAGGTACTTGCAATATGTATCTAAGCCAAGTCATCCCTATTCCCTCTAACAAAATCCATAATTTGCTTTCAGCTAGTAGCAAGTCCAATACACCATCTGAGAGCATGTGGTTCCGTGTGGAGAATGAAAACATACCGCCCATTTTGCATGGGTACGATCAAAATCTGATAATTTAGGATATGATTTGTTTAGTTATTCCTTCTTCAGCCAAATTAAATTATAGAAAGTTTAACGTTTTTATTATTATGGAAGTGAACTATGTTAATTGGTGGTCTTGAGGTATACATTAGAAATTATTGGAATAGAAAAAGGGTAGGTTACCAAAATGAAGTTTACTGTTGCCATACTATAGCATAAATGAGTAAGTGGAAAAAAGGGCTAAAATTCATAGGTATTGATAGTATTAAAGGAAATTAAATACATTTACAGATGGATAAGTGTGCAACAATGGCTAAAATCTAACAACTAAATGAGAATAAATTACTAAGGAAAGTGATTATTATTGCGTCACTTCTATTATAAATTGTGAATTGAATTTTCACCCAAATAATTCTATTATTATAAAAAAGATTCGATCAAATGTCAAATATCGTATTATGGTAATTCTACCTTCACTTACCTCTTAGTTGTTTCAATAAATTTATTACTTTTCTCCTAAACTGTCTGTGTATGCATGTTTTGGTTCATAGAATTTTTCCTTTAAATGTACTCTTCACTCATCTGATTATTTTTATTGCAGGGTAAAGTCATGGCTCATTTTACCTAAAAACTGGTAGGTGAGTACTCTTTGTAACAAATGGATCACTCATCCTAAAAGAAATAAATATTGAGGATGTATAATTGCTTTTAAAAATGTCTTGTTTATCACATATCGCTCCAATCATCCTGAAAGAGATGATAACTGGATGTCTTACCATGTCTTGACTCTTTTTCAATTGGCCTAATTTTCCAATATTAAACTTTTGAAGTATTATTATTATTATTATTTACATTAATCATCCTTCCTATAGCCGCTGCTGCAACTGTTATAGATTATCCTCTTGTACAAAGAATGCAGTGTTCAGAAGGAAAAATTCACCAAACTTGAGAAATTGCAACCCTGGAAAATTGATGCTTCTACTTACACTTTAACTCAAGAGTCCAGTAGAAGACATCAAAAGATCATAATATGATGGTGCAAATCAGTAGAAGACATCAATAAATTGGGTTAAAAAATCTTGTCTCCCTGAACCTCCTTTTTTTTTTTTTTCCTTTTCCACAACAACCTGTTGGTGACCTTTATACTACTGTCGTGGAGCTTCAAAAAGTATACAAGAGCTACAGGACTAAATAAACCTCGCAGATTGTGAGCAACAGTTTGCCAGCTTACCATTTAGAAACTTCATGTAATTAAGTAGTTTGGTCTACAGAATAAAACATTTTCCTATTTGACATGTGTACAGGTGGAAATCCTTGAACTTAACAATTATCAAGCGATGGTCCGTCTTTTTTCAATAATTGCGATTTTCATTCCTAATTTATGTCATTCATGAGTTGTTATAAAAATTAAATGTATGCACTAATATTCTAAAGTCATGTATTTCACCACATGAATAATTTTTTTATAAGATCATACTGACAAGTATGTGAACCAGTTTCAACAACTTACCAACATCTTCCTTTAGAGCCTCGTACTTTTCAGGGCTGAGAAGCCTCCACTTTGACCAGTGTGAGTAGACATTAGAGTCAATTTTAAGATTGTGGCAAGCCACTTTGGGATCAACTCCTACCATATTCTGATGCTTTGAAGCAAAAATGTCCAACTTTTGACTTAAGAACTCCTCCATGATGTTCTTTGATCCTTTTGAAAAATCGTCCCTGATTTGGAGCGTCTTGGAAGGTCCGCTTGGTCTACTGGGAAGCTTTCTAGCTTCTCTACCATAGCAGTTTAAGAGTCATATTCAGTCATATGGGAGTCCAAATAATCATAGACCTCTTTCTCTCTCATCTCTCTATTGAGGTTTGCTAGTCGTCATCTCCAAGAACGAGGATCTATATCCTCCATTTTTACTTCTTCTGGATGTGGGTCTGCCATTTCACATTTTCTCTTGTAGAAGCCTCCACATCTACCTCTTCTATAGGAGCTTCAGTATTCACCCTTTGTTCAATGGGATCTGTGTTGACCATTTCTACACATTCTCTTCACAAACCATGTTAACTACATCTGGGACTGCTTTGTTCGAATAGTTCATATAAGACTCTTTGGATTAAGGTTGATCATCTCTAACTGCAATGATTGAAATAGTTCATACTTACAAGACAGTTATAGGTACTAGACCATACTAACTCTTACACATACTAGTACAAGACCATACTTGTCTAGTTTTTACACCACTACATAGTTAGGTGTCAAACAAAACATGTAACTAAAATATTAAAATCAAAAATATATTTTTGAGTGACAACAAAATGTCACAACATCAACACTCCCCCATGATGTTTTGTTGGAAACCATCAAAAAATTCTTCATTTTTCAGGCCGGTTTTTGGTGACTACAAGCTTTGAAGTATCTTTGTTTTTCATTTGATCCAAGCTCCCATGGTTGCAACTCTCTTTCGTAGTTGATCAACTCTTTTTAGCATAGGATCAACCACACACAAAGAACTTTTCGACTTGCATCTTTCCTCAGTTTTTTTTTTTAAGCTGCTGCTGAAATTTTTGCATCTTACCGGATTTTAGGGACTGCTTACCGGATATGCTTATAGCTTGAATACCGGATTTGCTATGTTTACCGTATTTTGCATTCACTCACCGGATATCACTAGCTTACCGTATATGGACTGCTTACCGGGTTTTAGCTCACCGGATTTGCATGCATACCGGTTTTGTTTATTGCATATCGTATATGACTTGAGCTTACCGGCTTTCAACTTTGCTTACCGGATTCACTCTTTTTCAGCTGAGCTTACCGGCTTTCAATCTGTCTTCCAACACATACTGGATTCACTCTTTTTTTATGATACCGGATATGCTCAGTTTTTTTTTATCACTTTTACATCCCTTAAAAAATGGTTTCAACAACATTTTTCTTCATTTTTCTGGCCCCATTCCAAAGATCATTTGGGGTCTTTTCATCAGCACACCAGATTTTTCTTTCATCAGCAAACCGATTTTTTTCTGTTTTTTCTTCCCTATCAGCAGCCTCTTCAAAACAACATTCCTTTCATTTTTCAGGTCCCTTAAGAACATTGAAGCTCTGATACCACTGTTGGGTTTTAGAAATCTAAAAAGACTATTGGAGGCATAACAAAAATGGTTATGAACTACCGGTTATCATTAACCAGATATAAACATAAAATATGGCATATATATATTGTTCTGGTATTGCACCAGAACAGGGGAGAGGAAGCATAAGAGACTACATTTTTATATAATTGCTTATTCCGTTAACAATGAATATGGCTGGCTGTTTATATAGCCCAAATATACAAGATTTTCACCATACTATCAAACCATACTTACTCTTACACATACTAGTACAAGACCATACTTGTCTAGTTTTTACAACAATACATAGTTAGGTGTCAACCAAAACATGTAACTAAAATATTCAAATCAAAAATATACTTTTGAGTGACAATAAAATGTCACAACTTCAACAAAGCTGATTCTCCTGCCTCAAAGGTTGCTGGCCATTCGCTTTCACCAGCAAGCATTCTCTCATTCGAGGTTACCAAGATCATAATGATCTATTTTGTTGTTATTCCTCTAGTTTGCTAGGTTCTCAATATTGGGACAATCATCTATGTGAAACTCATAGCTTTGGTAACACTACAACAATTGGATGATGCGCTTTGGTTCAGAGGCCTATAAATGTCCTCGCCTCATATTACACTTGATGAGACAAAGTATTCGAGGTAGATGTGGCGTCAGTTTTCCCTAAAGTAGGGTACACGAGCGCTACCTTAGTTATTGGCCAAAAATGACGACCTCAAGATTTAGTATAGGTGTGACTTTAGTCTCTTTATAGATGGATAGTCCGCATCCATGAATGGTTACGATTGAGAATCAATTCCTCCGTTATGATTTCATCTTTGATCAACTCAACTAGTTGATCCTAAATGGTGTGTTTCTTGTTATGAACATCCCTGAAATAGAGTTTATGTCTAGGCCTCCTCATAACACAGAAATAGCTTCAGGATTGGAGATATACTTACAAAATAACATCTAATTAGTGAAGCGAAGTAAGTTGCTTTTCAATGACTTGTCGGCTCCTTGGCTCATATCGTGAAGGCATTGAACCATGATAGATTTAGGCCTCGTTGAAAAGAAGTTATTGAGGATTTTTGTCTTAATCAAGTAACATTACACCATTTCGATCTTGTTCAGAAGCTCAATATGATAAGTATCGTCTCATGAATTAATTGGAACATTGATGTGTTAAGACAGCTTGTTACTTAAATTAACTAATCAAATACCTATAAAGTGCTAGTAAGTTATTTAGAGTGTTGACGGTAAAAATCAGATCAAACGATTTTATTTATTAAACAATTACAATCAAAGATCAAATGTAATTACAATCAACAAATCCCCTTACCTAATTATGAGTTTCACCTCCTAAATTCACTAATCTAGATGCTTCAACTAGAATAAGAGAAATTCACTAATCTAGATGCTTCAACTAGAATAAGAGAGGAAATAACTATTTGAGATGGAGATATTTGTATTGCGTGTCTCATTCTTTGAATCAGGGGCTATTTATAGATATCTCCTAGCGTTGGGATAACCTAGTCATTTTGTAGAGGGTGACAAGTGGCGATTCCTGAATGGATGCTTCATAACTAATTCAGTTACAGAATCATGCTTTACTCACTTTGTCCTCGTGCCCTTTTTGATATCTTGTAGCCAGCCGGATGTCAATGATGGTTTGCAACATCTACGCGAGCTGTTACTCCATTTGCTTCGCTGGTAACAAAGTTCGCGGATTGACGTTTCAAAGGTTAACAAATAGTCTTCCCAAGTCCGATTTTATTATTTATATTGAATTTTTGTTGTGTCTTGATTGGTGAACTATTGAAGGGCTCTTGACTTCGCTTTGTTCGTGCGTGTTAAGAGGGGATATGGAGATCATGTTGCCAACTATCACAGTTTTATTCACATGGATGGACTTTATTCATGTTCTTATGGCTAATAGCCCACGGTTGCTTTGGTTGTATGTGGTTTGCACATAACTTGCCTTGGGATCGATATAGTGGCTTGTTTACTTCCAATTGTTACGATTATTGTTGAGTTTTTAACAACTAGTATCTTTAGTCAGAAGCTATAAATATGTCCCAACTTTGGTTGGTTTTTTCCATTTTGCCAACTCAGTTTTCTCAAGTGAAATCTCTTTTCTTTGTTCGACATTTTCTCTACGATGTCTTTCTAAACTAATTCTCCAAATGCGTGACAATTCCAATTCTGGTAACTCCAATTCTATCGATGATATTTCTTACACCTCTTCTTCTTCTTTTGTGGAAATTTTATATTTTGATGTGCTCACTCATAAAGTCGTAATCTATTCTAGTGTATGTGTTAATCCAGCACTTTCTGGTCAAGTAGGAAGCTTTCGTTTTGAGGGAGAGGATGATAAGTGCATTTTATGCATTTATTTGGGCTTCTGTTCTTATTAATTTATTATTATTTTAAGCAAATGTCTACTTAATTTATGGTATTTTATGAGAAAAATACGATCATTAAGATTAAAGAGCAAAAACTAGGGTTTGAAGACTTTTGAAATTAAAGAAGCTTCTTGGTGCAAGATCAAATTATTTCTATAATCAATATTTCGAAATCTGGTTATGATCTCTATACTTTTTTGTTGTTTTTCTTTCATTAGTATGAGTAGTTAAATTCTTAGGACAAATAATGTAATTTATGTAACCATTTAATTGAATTTTTAATATTCTAATTCTTTAATTTTTATGTGTTCATTTTATTTATAGATTTTAGTGCTTTGTGTTTCCATCAATTCTCAGGGTGGTGTTAATGAATGAAGCCAGTGTGCCACCTTCTTTAAAGTGCTGGAATAGCATTCACGAGCTAGGGCTTGGTCTCTTTTGACCACTGGTACAACTTTGGAGTTTCAAATTTGAGACATAGGTAGCCATGTCAACAAGTCGAGCCGAGTTGAGCCAGCCACGAGCCGAAACTCGAAGCTCGAACTCGACTCAAGCCAAAAAGGTTCAAGCTGCCAAAAAATTTCGGCTCAAGTTAGCGGGCAGAGCCGGCTTAGGTTTTTTTTTTTCCTTGTCAAATCTAAATTTTTTCTTAAATAATTTAAAATTTGTACAATTTATATGTACTATAAATTAAAAGTTAAAATCCTCATCATTTATTCTGATTTGGGACCGACTACAATCATTTTAAGCAGAGTTAAAATTGTACACGAATAAAATATTTCGTGTACAATTTTTCTTGAAACAAAAAAATTTAAAAATTACGTGTTTTTTTGAAACTAATCAATTTAAAAACTTACAATATCTTATCCTTGAATTTACTGCAACTCTTCGGCCATTATACTGTCAACATGTTCTTGAAGAAGTAATTCCGCACATTCACAATCCTTCAAATATATTAAAACCTCTAATATATCTTCTTATAGTCTTGATCACTCATCATATAAAACAAGATCACCTAAACTAAATGCAGCCTCCGATGCTACCGTAGACACCGGAGGTGTTAGTAGATCGCGAGCAATTTTTGATACAATTGGATATTACCTTTTGTTACACCTCCACCATGATGAAACACTAAATTCATGTAATTCTCGTGTTTGTAACATACTATGAATGTCCACCCACATATACCTAGCTAACATACTATCAACGTCCACGCTCTAGATATTTATGAAGTAGAACTAAATGAGGGAATACTAGTATTGGTCTCTAAACAATTTCATAGATTATCTGCATTTGTTGAAATAATTCTTGAAAAAGAACTTTGGGAATTAGAATTACACTAACCTCCTTTTTCAGCGTAATATTTATACATTTCACATAACATAGATTCTATATGCACATGTGATAATTCTATATTCATAAAATTCGAAATCCCTCTTATAGTAGTTTTTGTACCAGTTATATTAAGTCGAGGGTCCATCACCGAAGCTAATAAAAATAAAGAGGGTAACTCTTCCCAATATTTACGAAATTTGATCTCCATAGAATAAATTACATCAACAAAAATTGGCAAATGCCTATGTTTTTGAAATGCTTGTGAAATATAGAAAAAATGTTGTAAAACAAGTGAAGATGTCGGGTAATAAACACCGCTACATTCCTTTGTGGCATCGAAAAAAGGTTTTAAGAATTGTTTCACGACAAATGCAAGAGACCATTCCCAATCTTCTAAATTATGTTCGGGTCCATATGTATGCCTACCATTATAATACATAGAAATAACTTTATCATAATTTTGACATGAGTGTAACATAAGATATGTAGAGTTCCATCTATGTGATACATCAGTGACAAATGATTTCTCTTGTAAACCATACTCTACACATAAACTGCTAAATGCTTGCTTTCTTGAAGGTGATATAGTAATAAAATTAATTGCTTGCCTAATTTAATATAAATGTGATTTTATATGTTCCAATCCATCTTTTACAATCAAATTGTTAATGTTGCATTCACAACGTAGATGAAATAATAAACCTCCTAATGTTGGGTTCAAATCATTAATAAATTTTTCGACAACAACTTTGTTTACACTAGCATTATAAAAAGTAAAAGTTCAAATTATTTCTTACATACCATATTCTTGTATAATATCTTTTAAAACCATGTATATGTTAGCCGCATTATGAAGATATTCTACACATCTGAATGCAATAATCATTTTATCCGTAATCCATAGGTGATCAATGTATTGAGCTGTAGCAGCAATATAATATTTTTTATTAACACTGGTCTATAAATTAGAGGTAAATGATATAACACTATTAAAAGTTTTTAGACTTTCAATAGTAGTTTGTTTTCTTATGTTATATAATTTTACAATATCCGAATGAAGAGTATTTCTACAGTAAGAAGTATACCTGGATTGGAGATAATTATGCACAAGACGAGTAAAGTGTATTGACCCTATCATCGTAAGCAGCATCTCTACTGCAGCTATTTATGCAGCTATTCCTTTACGAAATCTTTCTTGTGAATATACAAACGTGAAAAAAGTAGAACCAGAACCAGTAAACACTAGTTCGATCTGTTTTGGGTCAAGACTGACTGGTTTTACTTTGCAACTTCTTAATATGTGCATATTTAAATGTGTTGTACTTAAACCGGGCTTCCAACTAAGTTCTTTACTACAATAATTCAACATGCTTTCCAAATATCAACTCCATTTTGAACCCCAACCTTTTTACGAATATGTTGCCAATAACCCGCAGATTTTTGTTTTGACATTTTAACCTCAAGTACTTCTTCCTCTTCGATATCTTCCAAATCAATTGGAACATTTTGAGATGTACTGTAGCCGAATGGAGTACTCTAACTACCCTTAAACTAATTAATCTCATCACTAGTAAAATCCATTTGTAGCTATTATAGTAAAGAATATTGAATATTAGAGTAAAAGAAACTGAATAAGATTGAGTAAAGAAATTAGAAATTGAAATTGAAATTGAAACTAGAACTTAACTAAATGTCTAAATTGAAGATTAGAGTAAAGAAATTGGAGACTATAATACAGAATGTTGAGTAAAGAAATTTGAGATAGATTGAAGTAAATTGATATGAAGTTGTAAAACATTTTCGTATATTTATAGCCAAAAAAATATATCCGTTTTAGCTATATTTGAATTTCAAATTCAAATTTTTTACGAACATTAATTATACTTGACTAGACAACTGCGTGCAGGTAGTTGTCTAACTGCCTGCACGCGACTTGTCAAGCTGTTTGTGTTGTCAAAGCTGCTTGCAAATACATGCAATCAAATTGATTTTAATTTTTTTCCTATTGGTTTGGATTTTTTTTAATATTAACGGGCTCAACTCATACCGGTCGGCTCGAGCTCGAACCGACGCCCCAAATTGGAGCTCAAGCTTTTTTCGAGTCGAGCCCAAGACACCCGAGCCGATGAGTCATTTGGCTATTCCTNTTTCTTCTATTATATAATTTTATAGTATCTGAACGAAGAGTATTTCTACAATAAGAGGTATATCTGGGTTGGAGATAATTTTGCACAAGATGAGTAAAGTGTATTGACTCGATTATCGTAAGCGGCATCTCTGCTGCAACCACGTATGCAGCCATTCTGTCACGAAATCTTTCCTGTAAATATACAAAAGTGGAAAGAGTAGAATCAGAATCGGTAAACACTAGTTCGGTCTGTTTCGGGTCAAGACCGATTAGTTTGGCTTTGCAACTTCTTAATATGTGCATATTTAAATGTGTTGTACTTAAACCGGGCTTCCAACTAAGTTCTTTACTACAATAATTCAACATGCTTTCCAAATATCAACTCCATTTTGAACCCCAACCTTTTTACGAATATGTTGCCAATAACCCGCAGATTTTTGTTTTGACATTTTAACCTCAAGTACTTCTTCCTCTTCGATATCTTCCAAATCAATTGGAACATTTTGAGATGTACTGTAGCCGAATGGAGTACTCTAACTACCCTTAAACTAATTAATCTCATCACTAGTAAAATCCATTTGTAGCTATTATAGTAAAGAATATTGAATATTAGAGTAAAAGAAACTGAATAAGATTGAGTAAAGAAATTAGAAATTGAAATTGAAATTGAAACTAGAACTTAACTAAATGTCTAAATTGAAGATTAGAGTAAAGAAATTGGAGACTATAATACAGAATGTTGAGTAAAGAAATTTGAGATAGATTGAAGTAAATTGATATGAAGTTGTAAAACATTTTCGTATATTTATAGCCAAAAAAATATATCCGTTTTAGCTATATTTGAATTTCAAATTCAAATTTTTTACGAACATTAATTATACTTGACTAGACAACTGCGTGCAGGTAGTTGTCTAACTGCCTGCACGCGACTTGTCAAGCTGTTTGTGTTGTCAAAGCTGCTTGCAAATACATGCAATCAAATTGATTTTAATTTTTTTCCTATTGGTTTGGATTTTTTTTAATATTAACGGGCTCAACTCATACCGGTCGGCTCGAGCTCGAACCGACGCCCCAAATTGGAGCTCAAGCTTTTTTCGAGTCGAGCCCAAGACACCCGAGCCGATGAGTCATTTGGCTATTCCTAGACATAGGTGATGGATAGAGGTTACAACTTTGAGTTGTTTTAAGGCGGGCCTTCCAAGGATTCCATTGTAGGTGGACCTCATATCCATGATTTACAAGTCTATGTATCCGTAGAATACAATTGGTTCTTCACCAAGTTCCATAGCTAATGTAGTATGTCCTCTTGGGATTAGAGCATCTCTAGTGTAGTAGTATAATGGTTCAAATATTGGTACCCAGGGAGATTGATTTGCATTTGGTTAAAGGCATTTGCCAATAATACATTGACAGAATTATCGTTATCCACCAACATACGGCTTAGGCCTTTGCTAGCTATTACAGTCCACACTACCGAAACTTTACAGTAGGGATATGTGACTTCCTACTCATCATCATTATTGAAAATTATTGGAAGAAATGAAGGTTGGGGGTTACCTTGGATCTAGAATCTCTCCAATGTAACCTTTTTAGCAGCGTGTACGTATTTCTTCTATGCATTCGCTGTTTTTCCACCAATATAGGGGCCTCCGATGATTGCATGGAACTCTTACTGGAGGTCAGAAGTGTTGGCTATTCGCTGCCGCTCGCAAAGAGTCTGTGTATTTTAGACGGCATGCACGTCTTTACCCTCTAGCACTTAAATATGGAGACTTTCGATTGTCGATCCCTCATGTATCCTTTTTTTTTTGTTGATCTTGTAACTTCGCCTATGACCTAATAGAAGTCATCCGTATCGTGGTCCCTGCTATAGTGAATTTTACAATATTTTACCTTAAGATTATTAGGGAAAGGGGGTGTTTTGCCTGCTATATGAGAAGGAACTAGGAAAATCATGTACACTTTGCTCTGGTGATCACTGAGGCGCGAATATTGATGCTTTAGTAATCTAGGTGCATATGTCAAAGTTTTTCCTTTGAGGACACGACCTTGCTCCACTTTCTTTCTATTTCAATTGTATCTTCCGTTTGGATCTCATTTTGAATCAAGCTCACTAGATGATAATAGAAGGTTGGATTTTTATTGCGGACATCTTGTTGAAGGAAATCTCCATGAGTGATACCTTCCATAAGGCATCCTTCAACTTCTCATCTAAAATCATTTCAGATATGATCAGTTCTGTGTTGAAATTTGCGAAAGTAATTCTTCAGGGGCTCTTCTTCTTCTTGACGCATGTCACTAAGCCTCGTAGCTGGGGCTACCCCATTCGGCTTCCTGCAAATGCTCTTAAGAAAGTTTGCTCCAGCTGCGGCCAACTATGAATCGAATCTAATGGCAACTTATTGTACAACCAGTTGGTCGATCCATCTAAGGTGGGAGGGAAACCTTGGTATTTAAGGGTGGGACTGGCTTTTTTTCAATCACATTCGTGTCATATATTCACAAAAATGATACATTGGATATTCCTTGTATTTGTCCATGACCGGATGGATGAATTTGTTTGGGATCGACTCCTTCTTGATCTCCCTGAAGAGTGGGAGGTGTTCATCATCATCTAACTCATACGACTTAGTAGGCTGTTTCTCATATTCTTCATCTTGGGGAGTATTGTAGGATGTGTTGAAGAGGCTTTCATTTCGCCCGCCATCTATTTCTTCGATCTTGAGAGGTGACCACTTCTGGAAATCTCTCCTTAGCAGGCCTACTTCTATGATGCCACTTGAGTGGTCTTCTTGTTATGCTATCATAGGTCTTTGATGCCTACAAATTGGTGTTATCACTGAAAGTGCTATTGACAGGATTCGTTTAATTTTCTTCCAACTTCTCCGACAAACCTGTTTTTATATTATTCTCTAGGCCCATAGGGAAGCGTTTCAACTATCGGTACGTTCAAACTTTTTGCCATCTCCTAGATAGTTTTTGCAATAGATATTTTCCCTTGCAAGTGGCGACACTGTGTGGTAATGTCGCCCGCACTTTTGTTAGTATTTTCTCTATCTGACGCTTAGGATTGATATCACTATTTGGTGGGCAATTGCTACCTTCTCCGACTTCTACCTTTAGGGCCTTTATAGCCTCCAGTTTCTCTTCAATTTGATTCACGATTTCAAATTTCAGAGAATTTGGACTTTTTCAGATGTAACCAGATTTCGTGATTTAATTTGCTCAAGTTTTCCACAGACGGTGTTAATTTGTTGATGGTGAAAATTGGATCAAACGATTTTATTGATGAAACTATTACTATTGAAGATAAATGTAAATATAATCAACTAATCTTCTCGCTTGACTATGAGTTCTACCTCCTAATTTCACTAGTCTAGATGCTTCAACTAGAATCAGAAGGAAAATAACTATTTAAAAGGGAGATATTTGAATTGCATATCTCCTTCTTTGAATGAAGGGGTATTTATAAATTTTCCTCTAAGAGTTGGGGTAAGTTGGTTATTTACTAGAAGATAACATGTGGCAACTTTTTAATGGCTGCTTCATAACTAATTCACTAATAGGAGCTTTACTCACTTTCCTGACGCGTCCTTATTTGACAGCGTGTAGCCAACCTGGATGTGAGGGATGGTTCTCAACTTTTACTCGAGCTTTAACTGCATTCGCTTTGTCAGTAACAAAGTTCGCGAATTGGCCCTTTGATGGCTAACACAAGGTTTAGTGGTGTCCTTAAAAATAGTAATACATTAGATTCACACAATTAGACACCACCTTGAAAATAGGAATGCACTGGTTTCACGTAATTAGACGCCAAAATGACACACACAAATACTCCTCCATTCTGCAAAGATAAGCTTACTTCCATTATTTTATCCTAAATTATAGGCCATTTTCTTTATTGAGAGTATAATTAATATCTTAATATATAATATACTCCTATTTGATGTGCATTTTATCAACAAATATGAACTATCATTATTCATTGTAGGAGTATGTTAGGAAAAAAATATGTAAAATGTATAGTTGAAACATATATCAATTACGTTTTCTTAATCTGTGTGAAATAAAAACAAGCATATCTCTATGGGGTGGATGGAGTACTCTATTTATTTTGAAAATACCCTTCTTAAATACTTAGGGGATTTTATGTGTTGGTTGACCTTCCAACCCAATTATAGTATGTCTATGTTTGAGCCCCATTCTTTGTTGGAAAATGAGTTTTGTAATAATTATTTTTTGAAAAATGTGTGGTTTTAAGTAGAAAAAACTTAGAGGTTTATAGGAAAAATATTTTATTGTGAGAATGTCTAGTAAAAATGAGTTTGAAAAAAAAA
>CAIGRB010168437.1:0-23749 GCA_903798255.1 Fraxinus quadrangulata
TCCACGAAAGGAGGAGCTTGAGAGCAACGGAATAGCTTGCCTACCGCTGTTTGCCCAATTGAATCAGCAGCATTAAATGATGGGCCCAAGTAGAACTTGTGGAGATCGGGATTGGCTGGTAAAAGGGAAGCTAGATTTATATACGATTTAGTGAGAAGCTTTTGGAAGTCTTCAAAATTAAGAGAGTTGTCTGAAGAGCTCTTTGAAGTCGCCATCTGCTACAAGTTATAATCTTCTCGAGGGGTTTAGGAGTAAGCAAGAAGATTAACAACAATCTTTATAGGTAAAAAGAAACGTGACGACGCAGAACGCGAGTATAATGATGCGATGAAGTGGCTTGCTCTTTGGTTTACAGGAGTTCCATGATATTGCTCTTTTCGAGACGTAGAAGGTCATTGCCAAACGAAATAACGATTGGGATTCTCCGCCCTTTTTGGATTTCAAGTATCGTGGGAAAATATAAAGGATGAATATGACATAAGATTAATAATTGATATTAAATTTGTCATATTGGGGGTAATTGTTGACATACAAAAATGATGTCCAATTAAATGATCCAAAAAATGAAGCACGGTTAGGAAATTCGAAGGATGGGCCCAAACGAGACCATATAAAAATCTAAGACGGAGTTATGTAGCGGAGACTCACCATCGCTCAAGCCTGCGAGACGCCCAAGATTGGGGCGAGTATGGTGTCTTCTTGTTATTTGAAGCAACGGTTATTGAAATAGTTAATGAGTAATCTTATCACATTCCACAATCCAAGAATCTCGGTTGCAAGCAGTCAAATGATGGGAGTAATGGCAACAGTTAAAGACGATAATTTCTTGACGAGTCATCCATTATGGAGAAAGTTGGTAGTTTCAAGACGATGGACAGTTTTCAAACGATTCTACAAGAAAAACTGTCAAACGAGTATAAAAGAGAAAATAGAACATAGAAGAAAAAGATCAAATGACTCTCAAACAGAAAATTATGTAATTTCGTTTCTTTATCAATTACTTTGCAAATTCAGTGTACTTGCGGTCCTTGGATGCATTTCACTTCTTACAAATTGTAATCTTCATAAATAAAGTACCACTCTTTGGGACTTTGTCTCGAGAGGTTGTTTCCTATAAAATTGTGTGAACATTTTTTTAATTGTTAGCGAGACTCAATTTCTATGCGAAACAGGTTTCAAGACTCTCAACTCTAAAAGGGCAAGTTTGTAACGGAAAGAGCTGACACGAGTGCATCAAACTACCCCATTCAGACTTACCAATTCATGAATACTCCAAGAATAGGCTTGACAACTGCTGCATTCTGTCAAATGAGTGAACCAGCAACATGGCAGCAAAGTAATGGACAAGGAGAAAGGAAGAGCTTCAACACTTCACAACACTTCTAAACTTTCAGACATGAACCATTCCCATGTCTTCGTAGGATTTTGTAAGATGAATCCCAGTAAATAGAAGCAAAAGAAATTGCAACAAGAAGATTTTGTAAGATGAATCCCATTAAATAGAAGCAAAAGAAATTGCAACAAGAAGAACTGAAACATTGAACACTTTTTCTGGGATTTCATTAGATTAAACTTCATAGCATAATTCGATAAAAAGCCAATACAAAGGCCGCTTGAAAATGCTCTATTTGAAAGATCAGGGACTTTTAAAAAAAATTGAATTTCAATGACTGAGGGGTGAAGTTTGTTGGGCACTCAAATAATTACCCAATGACTAAGGATTTGAATATAACTTAGGTGTTTTTTTATTGCTATGAATTTTATGAAAAATGTCACATTCGATGAAAACGAATTTCATTTTGACCGTTTGATTGTAACGTAAAAATGAAAATCGAATTTTAGGTACAACCACTTTAATCTATATTTTCTTTGTTTTCATGGAAAATGAATTTCTATGAATTCGGTTAATTTTTATTTTCCAACTAACATGGAATTGAAATATATCAAACGGGCCTTAGTATTTGTTTATGAGAGATTATTTGAGATGAAAAATAATTTTTTTTAAAAATGTGTAATTTAGAGAGTAGAGAAAATGATGAGTTCATTGTAAAAATATTTTATTAAAAATGAGTTAAAATAATCATCAACTGAAATTTATAGTGTTTCACAATGTTTTCAAATAAATCGTTAATCGTGGAAAACAAATGTTACTGTTAGCAAGATCTGACCTATGTTCACATAAATAAAATCTTCTCCATTTTTTGCTACCTTATAACTCTGCTAAACTGAAATTTAATCCATCTTGTTCCAAAATTCATCAAATTCCTTGGAATTTTCTATAATCCGGTGCCAATAAACCCTACTCCCATTCTCCGTAAAAAATGTTCAAGAGGTAAGCGTTTTATTTATTCTCTCTATGGCACACACTTCTGTTTATTGCACTCTTATTTCTGTTAATCATGATTTCCACTCTTGGTTTTACATGTAATTTGATGAGTATTTACCTGTATTTTCTGGGTTCTTTGTTACTGCTTTTCGTGTAAATTGGAAACGATGTTATGCTTCATGTACTCCATAAATTGCTTATTTTTCTCTTTGAAAGATGAAACCCATTTCGTAATTTTGTTTTAGGAGTTTGTTTTCGATATTAATCTGGCTTTTTATTATTCTGAATAAATTAGCGGTCTCTTTTTTTGGGTATTTCTAGTGGGTTTTACTGGCTGCTGGGTAATGTGTGTGTGTGTATAATTGCATTATGCATATATTATGGGTTGGCACTTCAACATTTCTGAAAAGGTACGGTTTCACCTCTTGGAGAATTTGCTATTTTGTTGGTCTATTTACATTTTTCTTGTGTTGAACTAAAAAAATGATCCCTGTGGCACATACAAGATTCTTATAGAAGGGCTTGATCTGAATCGTTTGATGCATAGAGCAATGTCATTTTATGTAAAAGAAAATCTTGTAATTTGGGCTGAAATGACAAAATATTTTGTTGGGAGCAAGTGTGGAACTGGCTGTGACTAACTAAAATATCTTGTATTTTGTTGGGAGCAAGTGTAGAACCGGCTGTGGTTTCCTCTTTTTCCATTCTGATTGATTAAGGATCATCTCCAAAGTCACACCATAAACAATTAAATTCTTTTTAGTTTCATTCCATTTGATTTTATGTTGACTGCTCCTTGAAGTTTACCAATAATATTTGTTCCATTGATTTTCCTTGCCGTTGCATCTGATGACCTTTGATATACTCATACCACCTCAAACGATTATTCCTGTTATTTATTTTCGGTGGGTTCTACCTCGAGAAACTCATTGTATGCTATTTTTCTTACGTTATTTCTTCTTGTTTTACAATATACTCACTTTAACATTCTCATCTCAGCTTCTTTCAATTGTCAATAAAAAATATATGAGGAAGCTAAACTGAATATTACAGCAAATTCTCGCTATGTAACAATGTGGAGGAAATGATGGAGGCAGGGAAAGAAGATATGGATGAAGAAGGGAGAGAAGTGTCAGGGATTTTGGAGATGGGGGAAATCAAGAGGAAAGTTTCGCTTTTGGAAAGAGAAATGATGTGGTTCCAGGATACAGGAAGAAGGGAACAGAAGGAGACACAAAATGGAGAATGTTTTGGTTCTGGGGAAGATGAGGATGGGGAAATAGTACAAGAGGAAGATGTGGGAAGACGGTAGTCTAGGAGACGAGAAAAGGGTGAAAGAGGTAAAAGAGAAGTGAAGTGAAGAAAAAAGAACGTGAATATGAGATCTCTAGTTTTCCATTTCCTGAGATTAGCTAATCTGTAAATTATTTTCTCCATCATTCAGGTCCACGTAATCACCACCTGTCATACGCTATCAACTCTACTTCTTTGTCAGCCTTTTTAGCTTCCATTTTTTGCCAGTCTACAATTTTCAAGATTTCGTCCACCTATAGTCTTTTCCACATAATCCTAAAGCATGCTTTTGTTACCTTTGTAGAACTTCGAATATCTTCACTCCATGATGATGTCTACTTAACAATTGGATCCTCTAGTTTTTCCTTATCATCTCCTTCTTTGTTTTGTTTATCTACTCATTCTATTCCACTTGACATTTGGTGTATTGTTTAAATCTCAAGTAGTCTTTCCAAACAAGTTATCTATTGAGGTTCCTTTATGTCCCACTACTTTGTCGTGCTATCCTTAACACTCTCTTCCACCTTTAATTGTTGCTTGAAACCAATACCTGACCCAAAAATCTGTGTTGTGAGGTTAAATTCTCTGCATGGATGACCATGTGGTGTCTACTACAAGATTAATTTGCCCTCCTAGTCAAGAAAAATATATACGACTCTTATTCAACCCATTTATAGATGGTGTACATCCATGTTCTTGTAAAGCTGGTCATTGAAGGTCACATACCAAAGAGACTTTTAGAATTGACTTTCTGGCATCATTCCTTTCTCCAAAACCAAATCTGCAATGTATCTTTGCGAAGCCCCATCTTGCTGAATGCCAATTAAATATCTGGGTAAAAATGTTTTCTCCTACAGGTATATTTGAACTGAATCCTTCATGTTTACTCAAAATTGAGCCTATGAAGCAATCCCCTAATCCTATTTGTATGTTTCCAATGTCTTAGTTGTACTTGTTTGACTATTGTTGAGTGTATTTATATTGATGTTGGCTACTTAAACTATTTTTAATATAATAGCATGCTTGTATATGTTTGAGAGTTGTTGACAGTACTGATTTTTATGTTATAGGTACTTATCTACTGTTTGCCAAGAAATGCCTATATTATAATAACTTATACAGTGCCTCTTCTATAAAATATTTAGGTTCTCGTCTGAAGAGGTTTCTGCACAAAACCAAGTGAAAGCATCTGTGCAGAGGAAAATCCGGCAAAGTATTGCAGAAGAGGTTTTGAAATATTGCTGTCTCTTTTCTTCAATAATTATTAAATATGAATAATTTCTTCTGCAGTCAATTTAGATTTAATTAAAGGTAATGTTTTTCTTCATTGAAGTACCCAGGACTTGAACCTGTGTTGGATGATTTGCTCCCGAAGAAGTCTCCAGTGATTGTTGCTAAATGGTACTTTTTTGTAAGAAAATATAATTGCATAACTGGTTTTCTTGTACTTCCAGTATATTATTCTCTTTGATTCAATTTCTTACATTGCATTTCATTATCTTTTGAAGTCCAAATCATCTGAATTTAGTTCTGGTGAACAATGTTCCTCTGTTCTTCAACATACGCGACGGACCTTATATGCCTACACTACGGCTTCTTCACCAGTGTAAGTAATTCGTGTTTGAAATGTGCAATCATATGCCGTTTGTGTTCTGAAGTAAATAGATTGGTGTAGATGCTGGATAGAAATGGACTGTTTACCAGAGAGCTAAATATGCCCGAAAGGATTTAATATTAGCACTAGCCAAACCACTCTTTTGGTGATTACTTGAGTTCCACGGGTTAATTATCTGATTCGTCACTAAACATTATGTAAGGTTTTTAAGAGGTTGCTGAAATTCTAAAGTTTCCCCTATTAGTCATTGAACTTTATAAATGTATCTCATACATCACCTTGAATTTTAAAAGTTTTCCCTTTAGTCATCAAACTTTACAAAATGGAATCACATCCATTACTCAGTGACTAAAGGAAAAACTTTTGTAAAGTTCAGTGACTAATGAGAAAAATTTTGAAGTTCAGTGACTCCCTGAAAACTTTATGCAAAGTTGAATGACCAGTCAGGTAATTAACCAATCTTTATATTTCATAGTCCTTTTATTTCCTTTTTTTCTTTTTCTGTATTCATACTTCACAATTTTATTCTCTCCAGTATCACCAAACTTTAAAAAAAAAAAGGAATAACCTTCTATTCCCAGGTTAACCGACTAGATTGTCTGCTGACCTCTCTAAGAACAAAGAAATAATAGATGATAGTTCAATAGGCTGCTTCAGCTACTATCGTCTTTCCATCATGATACATCTGAATAAAAATAAAAAAATCTATTAGATTTTTAGCTCAAGATGTGTATGAATTTCAAAGTTGGATACTATGAAGTGATCAATGCTGAAGGAGTTCTCTTTCGAAGTAGTTGAATGCATGGACCCTTGTTGCCTCTTTTATCTTAAAAAAGGTTAGCAAATAATCTTGTCGGTTATCCTCGAGATAGAGACTATTTTTTCTGAGATTGACGATGCTAAAAAGAAAAAGACTAAAAAAACATGAAGATTGATAAATTAGTTGATTGGTTACTAAACTTTTTGTAAGGCTTTTAAGGGGTCATTAAACTTCAAATGTTTCCTCGTTAGTCACGGAACTTTACAAATGTAATCACATCCATCATTAAGAACTTCAAAAATTTCATTGTTAGTCACTGAACTTTACAAAATATAATTCCATCTATCACTTATGACTAATGGGGAAACTTTTATAAAGTTAAGTGACCAAAAGGAAAACTTTTCAAATTCAGTGACCTTCTAGAAACCTTACGCAAAGTTCAGTAGCCTATCAGGTAATTAACCCTGAGTTCCACAATAATGTTCTATAGAGCTTGAAATATCTTAATACACATAAATAGAAAGTATAACTAAGAAATTCGGAAAGAAGACATTATAAAGGTGCCAGTAATAATATTTAATCAATTATTACTAAAAAAATTTATACATGTATCAACTTATCGAAATACATAATCAATCCATGTCATCGTTATTTGTATCGTGTAAACAAAAATCTCTATCCCTGGATGTCCAAGTGAACAACATATGAGGAAATATATTTGGCCAAAAATACCCATTCATGGACTTGTAAAATTTTGTTATTTCTTTATTTTGACGAAGTCAATATACTTGGCACAGACAATGAAAAAAATTGGCTATTGAAGGGCCTAACATGTAAATTATCTTTTGTCCCATCTATGATAAATCGACTGTTAGTTTTCACATATCTGATCATTTATGTCAATTGCACATGTGTAGTGATTTTCATATTAGAATTTGATTAAAGCTGTGAAGTGATCAAATATAGGTCTATAATATTTAAATTGAGAGATCTGAACTTGGGTTTGGCTTGGTGATAAATCACAAAGTAGGTAACCCTTTGAAGGCAGTGGATTGGGATTAAAAAATATATAATTTATTATCATGAAATAATTTAGCCATGTAGTGCAAAGACCTTACAGATTCTTATCCACTCTGACGTGAGATTGGCATGTGAAAAGTAGATGTGGTATGACAAAGTTAGATTCATTATCATGAAATAATTTACTATCTTTTGCTATTTCATAAGCAGGTTAAATATGTGGCTTATTTTACTTTGGCTTAGGCTTGGTAGTACATTTGAAGCTAGGCAAAACCTTTGAAAGCGGTTCTGGATTTGGCTAAAAAGAGTATTTTCTAGAGTTAAGCGTTGAAGTACACCGATTTTTAATGAAGCAATTTTTTCTAGAAGCCCACAAGGGAAGGACTCCAGTCTGGTTATGTGGTATCAAATGGACCAAGAGAATGCTGTTGAAAGATTTTAGTTCATTCTAGTTCAAGATGTGAAACTTTCTTCAATTCGTTAATTTACCCTTGAATTCGCTGTATTCATTCTTACCCATCTTTTGATTTCTCGAATCCTATAAGTTCAGGGCATTAACTCAATTGAAATATTAGTAGCTCGTTTTTTTGCTAAATTGCCTTACCTTTTGTTTTCTCCCATAAAATGATCTAATAAATCAATTGAATGACCACAAACTTTTCTTGTTTCAATTTTTTCAAAAATATCTTAATAAGTTCATCAGGTTTTCAGTTAGCAGGTTGTTTATACCAACCACAATGGAATTCTGATGGATTAGCACCAAAATATTGAAACCACAAAACACCAAAAACATCATAGACAAATATATAGGTGGGTAGCCTCTTTTTCCTCAAAGGTAAGCTTGTCACTGCTGCGTAACATAGCCAAGTTTTGAGGCTTCTTGGCCATGGGAAAACCAGAGAAAGTTGGACACATCCCCCCCTGAATCGGAGTTCCCTTTTTTTGTTCTTTTTCTTTTGCTGTCGATCTTGCTCTATAGTTTCCAAAATACTCAAATTGACACATAAATTTTATCTGTAGCCCACAAAGTTTTCACGTAAATACCTAAAACTGAATGTCACTTTGTCTCTTATTTAATTTTTTCCCAGTCAGGAATGGCAACAAGTTACATAGTCATGGCAAATGTTTACTTCTCTCAGTTTATTTTATGTTCAAGGCACCATTTTTACCATGTATAGTCAATTGCATGGTTAGCAAATTTGGTTGTCCTATTGGGAAACAAGAGCAGCATTGTTACTTTATTTGAGATGAAAATTGATATTGTATTTGAAGAAAAAAAATAAAAATGATATGGTTAACAAGTCTCACTAACCGTGTATTCCATAGAGTAATGCTATGCGCTATGCACTATGCAGCACCACAACACAGAGACATTTGATGATAGATCCAATAAAATGGGTCCTATACCCATACATTTCATTGGACCTATCCCTTAGTGTCATTGTATTTGCCACATAGACTGATGTTGCATATCATTATTCTATTCCATATATCATTTTTTTCTCACGCTCTCGTCATATTTGTCTGACAGTATGATATGGCTAGTAATGGTGCCCTAGATTATGGTTGTGATATTGAAAAAGTGGCTTTTGGAGAATGTTATTATTGTGCATATAATTGAGATTTTCATAATTAAAAATTGATTGGATGAGAGCTACAAAGTTGTCAGGCTAAAAAGACAGATCGATGCTTCTGTTTATGATGTGAAACACTGCCTTAATCTGTAGCTGGTGCGCCTGTGGGGGGTGGGGGATTTGTAAGTTATTATTTCATGGGACCTGGCAGGTAACTAGGATGATGCAGCAGGGAGCATGGATTTTAGCAAGTGCTATAAGTGAGTTGTGATGTTGATATGGAAGCTTTTTTCTTTTTCTTTCCAATTATAAGCGCCCTTTGCTGGGACTCTCTGTGGGGGATGATATTGTCTTGTCCTTTTCCCAAGTTGAATCTTGGTTCAGACCATATATTCATTTCCTTTATCCTGTGATGTCTTTTATGGTATAAGGAGGGGCAGTGTGTTTATTGAAGAGTCTTGAAAACCCCCACACATCCCCTTTTTTTTTTTTTTTTACCTGCAGAGCATGGGACGACGCCCTCTACAGCTCTCCCTACCACTTAGTCATTCCTTTTTTCCTTTGACATCTTTATTTTCCAGATATTCTTCTTTTGTTGAATTGAGTAAAGAAGTTATAAGATGTCTCTGGGAGAAAACTGCAGAGCGCTATTAGTTTCATTTTTCTACAACTCACTAGTGTGATTTATTTCATTTGTTACCTAAGTGAATCAAACTGAAATTAAAAAATTTGTGTACATAATGTAAATTTATTATTATTATTTACGGTTATGCCTTGTCTATTTGCAGATCCAAATGTAATGAAAAAATTACAAGTTGACAGGGGGGCAATAAAATTTGTCATTTCTGGTGCCAACATAATGTGTCCAGGGCTCACTTCTCCTGGGGGTGCCTTAGACGAAGAAGTAGAGGCAGAAACTCCTGTGGTATGTCTTACAAGAATGAAATATTTTTATTCTGTATTAGAATTATGTTTTTGGTTTACTCTATCAATTGCTTCTCAAGTGCCCATTTCAATATCATCCCTCTTGTGTGTCTTCTATTTTAATTTATCACCTGCGCTGTTTTATTTACTATCAGTCACAATATTTGACTGTTTATGCTAAAGGCTATAATGGCTGAGGGGAAGCAACATGCTCTGGCTATTGGATTTACAAAAATGTCTGCGAAAGACATGTAAGTTCCTGTTTTTGTTTTTGTTTTTGTTTTGGAATAAATGTCAAATCTGTGTACTTTTTGTGGACAATGAAATTGGAAGTCTAAACACGGAATCTTAAACAAAATAAATTAAAGTGTGAATTAATTTTCCCTCTCTCCTCTTCTCGCTCTGTTCACCAAAACAAGGAGAGAGCATAGGTAAATACAAATAAAATTGCAAATTTTTGGAAGATGTTGGATTGACGAAAATACTTAGCCAGCAAACCCAAAAATGTAAAATGAATAGCAGTAGCAAGTTTACAAAAATAGACATTTTCAGTTGCTTATACCCGCCATGATCTTGTCACTGCAGTCGGAATGTCAACAAAGGAATTGGTGTGGATAACATGCATTATCTTAACGACGGCCTCTGGAAGGTAATTTCTTTTTGACTTGTTCCCCGTTGTTCAGTGCTTCGTTATTTCTTACGAGTATCGTTAACTAGCATTCAGAATATACTCATCATCTTGATTTTGCAGTGAATAAACCTTGCAACTCTGAGATTGTTCATCGTAAATGAACAAATGGACCACTGGCATTGACTTTTTACAATTTTTCTCCACTTGAAATTGAATTACTTTTTACCACGATTAGTCACTTGGTTAACCATGGTTTTTTTTTTTTTCTTTAATTCACAGATGGAGCGCCTAGATTGAGGCTTGTGCAAATCATGAGCAGTATCCCACCTATTAGATGCTGATCATACTGAAGTTTGGTTTTGGTTGAGAACATTTTAATTAACAATGTTTCATCTCAACATTTTGTGTGTTTCTAATTAGCAAACATGGTGCAATGTCAAATACCATCAAAAGCTTTTTAAGCTAAATGTGTAATAGGGAAGAGCAAATTCCTCTCGAATGAGTGATGGTTTGGTATGTTATGGGTCAAGGTTTTGCATTAAAACATGCCAACAGCAGGGTAATTTTTGTGTTAAGATGTGGCGATTGTGCTTTTTTGCATTATATTGCGACTTTCTTTTCTCGACTTTCTGCTATTTTCCTCATATTTATTTTTGAGTGACGCTATCTTAGCACCGTTGAGGATCAATCTATGGCAAATGTGCCTTTTACACTATATTCATACCTTCACTTTCTACTATTTGCCTTCCATTTTTTTTTTTTAAAGCAATGCTAACTATGGCCTAGTGCTTTTTGCATTATATTCACTTTCTTTTCTTGACTCTGTATGATGCTACCTAACACTGCATAGCATCAATCTATAACGTATATGCTTTTTACGTTATAAGCATTCCTTCTCTTCTCAACTTTCTACCATTTCTCTTCCATTCTTTCGAGTAATATTATTTAAGACCATTTCGCATCATTTCTCTTTCATTCTTTCGAGTAATATTATTTAAGACCATTTCGCATCAATCTAGGTTGCAGTGAGGGTCCAAACTTGGATCTTGTTTGTCACCTATTATTGTGTTGAAAATAGAGTAATGAATAGTATTTTTTGAAGAATGTGTAGTTTAAATTTAAAGTAATTTTATTGATTTGTGTAGAATATTTTATTGGGTGAATGTGTAATAAATAATCTTATTGTAACAAACAATATTTTAAATTAATGGTAGACAAACAAAAACTTAATAGTCCAAAAAAATTTGAATGTATTTTAATTAATTAAATTGCATTAATCATTTTGACTTTATTTTACTTTCAACTCTTGATTTTATAATTTTTCGTGACAGCATACTTTAAAAAAATAGCAAAAATAAGCCCCTGTTTGGGATCCATTTTAATGTATTTTTAAAGAAAATGCATTTTGCAATAAAGGTTTTTTAAGAATTTATAGTTAAAAAGAAAAAAAAATTAAATTTACATGTAATATTATTTTATTGAAAGTGTGTCGTTAATAAAAAAGAAAAAAATATTAAAATTATGATGGAACTAAACCTCTATTTGGTGCAAATTAATTTCTCATTTTAATGAAAAATAATACCGTTGCAACAGTAGAATAAACAATGATGTAGCCGCAAAATTTGAACAAAAAAAGGCAATCATCTTTTGGAAAATGAAATGTCAAAATTGTCCTTATTATAAAATAATGTGTAAAACAAATTAGGGGCCTTGTCTTTTCACAATTTTTTTACTCGACTACTGTCAACAAAGTCAAAGATTGCTACTAAAGTAAGGTCCTTTACTATATTAAAAATCTACATCTTCAAGCTCAAATCGAAGCCACCGACTGCCGAGTGTCAAGCTTTCCTTCTCCAATTACCCATTAAAGATACGAATGAACATATTATTAATTATATTTATGTAGTGTTTCCATAAATATTAAAAATATTAATTACGGTACATAATCAAATCGAATGATTCGATAACTATATTTGAACCCGACGATTCCATTTATTAAATACCCGAAACTTTTGGTACGATTAAACCATGTCCAGCCCTATTATTTTCCACCCCCAGAAACCCCGAGCCGGGTATCAAAATTGTTAGGTATCAATTCGAAGCTAGTTTTAATGCAGAATAATTAAAAAAAAAATCACATAAAACTGCAAATTTGGCTGCCCTAAACAAATATTTATAGGCAAATAAATAAGTTTTAAAATAAAAATCGAAAGCAATAACTCCTATCTAATTATAAAATTTCACTTATAAGGAAGAACAAAAAAAGTAAGTACTAAAAGTAAGTTAGATTTACTTTTTGACTTTTTTAAGATTTCAAAAGTTGAATATAATCCTATACCATTGAAGCACACCTCCATATATTTATGTAGAGAAGGCTCAAGCAGAAAGGATTCTTACATACTGTAATTTGCTGTCTGCACAGATAAAAATCTGAGGAATTACTGCAAATAAACATTCCCAAGAAGATCTATGTGCAATGTATGGATTCATAAAACACCTGAATCTAAATAAAAATCACCTAAGAAAAAGTATTTGAGCTAAAACTAAGGAACCCAAATATGAAAAGGAAAAAAAAAAAAAAAAAATCGTACCTGTTGAGGATGGAAGAATGAACCCTAAAGAACATTTGCTACATTATATAGACAGACAAGTTCAATTTAGGGTTTATAATAATTAAAATGACATTTGTACCCTTATACCTACCCCTTGAAAAGAGAAATCCCACTAGGGGTTCCAATCTTTTTGTAAGGGCAACAATTATGTCCTCAATCTACCATTTGTTACAATCATGCTTCCAACCTTTTAAAATTGTAACACTCATTTTCCTAGCTAACAGAGCAGATCCAAGACTGAATTAAAAAAAAAAAAAAATTAAGCTAGGCTAATATTTTTAAAAGAAAAATTCACATAATCTTTTTTACATATAAAGGAAAAATTTTAGCCCAAGTTAGCCCCCTAAATTCGCCACTTCTAGCTGAGTAAAATATTTATTTGAATGTTAAATGGTCATGTGACACTCAAGTGATGTCACATAAGTTCATGCTAAACTCATCATATGAGCAGACACGACCCACCATATCGTAGGAGTTTATAATTTAGATTCAATCAATAGTTCTTTCAAGATCACCTTCAACCTACAAATGGAGAATTGATCATGGCCGAAAATAGCAAAGAAAATTAGAACATTGAAATGCACAAAAAATGGAAAGAGCTTAAATCCTTCGTTTTTTCGAATAAAATTCTCAAGTAAGTTGACACTTTAATCATATCGAGCTCTTTTCATTGATTTTTTTTTTTCGATAACTCAGGTGATCAAGCTTTTCCTCAACTATTCTTTAAGAATGATAGTCTTCCTCTCTAGTTCGCCACTTAGGTAAATTAGATGCGGTAATAATTTATACACACTTGGACTAGATATTCGAGAAGCGATTTTCCTCCCTGCAGACTCCCTTTATGTCTTGCGAACGGGACCCTCAGAGTGTGACAAAGCGCACCTGAATTCATGGGTGTACCTTCCAATATAAGGCACTGTTTGATTTGCATTTAATTTTCATGGAAGATGGAAATTAAATTCCATTTCCACATTTTTGTATGTTTGATTTACTAAATTTTTTATGGAATTGATTTTTCACATTTTTTTGGTTTTTGAGGAAAAGCTTTTCCCATGAGTTTGGTGGGAAAAGTTTTTTTGTGCAACATTTTTTTATTTTTTTATTTTTTTTGTTTACAATGAAAACAAATTATATCCTCAATTGTAACAAATTATATCCTTTTGATGGACAATTTTCATGAAAAATAAAATTAAATGAATCCAAAAATATCCAAAATTTCAATATTTTCCTGATGAAAAATTATATCAATCAAACATAATGAATTGACAATTCCCAATAAAACAAGTTCTAGATAATTCAATTCCTTGAAATTCATTTTCTTTCCACCTAATTTCATTCTTGCAATCAAACGGACCCTACATGTTGTCTTCCAGCTGCAGCGGAGATTCGAACATCCAATACTCTGATTAGAACCCTTCTACTTTACTCGTGTGCAATGGTCGTGGGGCTCTTTTCATTGATAACTTGCATTTTTTTAGTGTAGAAGGCAGGCGATTTAACCACAGAAATATAAATGAGAACCTAAATTCAAAGTAATGATCTCTGGAACATATTTGCCCGTAATAATGTTACAAAATCAGTCGGCAAAAAAATCTCTGCAAAATTTTGCTTAAATACATGATATTATCGTGAAATGGTTGAGTTGATTTGAAGAATACAGCAGCTGAGGGACTTACATTGCCAGGATCTGACAAGGTAATCAAATGATGTTTGGTTACATAAAAGAATCCTTAATGCCATCCGAAAAACATTTTAAGCATTGATTGCTTGGGTGGCGAGGTTGGGCTAAGAGCTGGTGCAGCTGCATATGGACTTTGGGCGACTGAACTAGGCACCGCCCCATACGAGGCTGAGCTACCAGCGGAAGAGAGTGCAGGAGCCTCAACAATTACAAAATCATATCTAGAATCAGAGTTGGAGTCCTTAGAAGATTTTTCTTCCTTTCCGTCTGAATCTTTGTCTGAATTGTTCTTTTTGTCAGAGTCTGTGTCATTCTTATTATCCGAATCTTTATCATCATCCTCGTGCTTCTTTTTGTTTTCATCCTTGTCTTCATCTTTCTTTTTGTCTTCATCTTCATCTTTGTCTTCGTCTTTCTTTTTGTCTGAATCTTTGTCTTTGTCTTTCTTGTCTGAAGGAATGTAAGATTCTTTTTGGTCCGTTTTCCCCAAATCTTTGTTTTCTTCTGGTACAATGAGAGAGTATTTCACATTTGGATCTTCTTTTGGAACTGGGAATATGAAGCCTGAAGCATAGGGCACCCCTGTGGTTGGTATCCATACATCACCACCAATGAACTCGGCTGCTGTAAAGCGTTCAACCCTGTTGGATGGAAGTTCCTTAACCCCTGGCCATTTAATCCTTTGTGCCTTAGGTGCGGCAGGGCCTCTGTTGTTGAATTCAACATAAAATAGTGTTTCAAGAGCGAAAGTCTCGTTCCATGGTAACCACCCTTGTGGTTGGATCAGATCATCAAGATACGACTCCATGATGATGGTTCGAGAGTATTCTTTCCAAGGTCGGCCAAGGTATGATTTGAGAGTGTTGCGGACTGGAAAGTATGCGGGATCAGCAGTGAAGGTACAGTTTTGGAGGATAAGTCCAGTCGGCTGGCGCACGTCCTTCCTGCCTTGTGCTGTCACAATGTTTTGCTGATTGTCCATAGGCTTTCGAACCACCAATGTGCAGCTCTGGAAGACAGCAGCACTATCGCCAAAAATGAAATCAACAGTACCGGAGATCACACAATCCCTATAGAATTGGCGGTATGTGTGTGCATAAAGGGTATCTTGGTAGCCATCCATCTGACAATTGTAGAAGATTGCCTTGTCTGCACTGACACGCAGTGCCACAGCCTGATGCTTTTCGGCACCAGCAGAGTTTTCAAATCCAACGTCTTTGGCCATGAAATTGTCTGCTTGTACGGCTGCAGAAAATGTATTCCCCTTTAGTATTGCAAATCTTATACGCACGCGTACAGTACAGATAGAAATGAGCGTTCGTTGTTAAAAACTAAATATCAAGTAAAAAATGATTCTGGACATGTAGGGCATGTTGGGTACTAATAGTGTCACTCCAACATAAAAAACATACCAGTAATGGATTAAACGACATACCGACTGTTGCTGTTTGGTATGTGTTAGTTCCATCTATGAAGTTCAAATGTCCAGTTATCTTCGTCTTTGTCGGTCCATCGCCAATCACGAACAAATGAGTCATGCTGCTGTTGAACTGAACCTTCTCTTCATAAACGCCCTCTTTGATATAGAGCACAAAAGTCTTGTTGCCATTTTTTGGGATGTCTTTCAAGGCTTCATTAATCGTCCGGTACTTCCCTGATCCGTCCTTCGCTACAACAAGATCAGGCTTGATTTTCTTAGACTTGGAACTAAGAAGTTCACGCCTTTCAATGTCAATCCAATCAGGAATTTCACCGCGATGTCCCATGATAGGAATGTCTTCGAAAAGGAGACGACGATTGTTAAATCCTTGAACACCTAAAGACTCGAGCACAGACGAGATTTCAGTCACCATTGCCAAGCCATTGCTTGTTAATTCCATGGCTTTTTTCAAAGCCTCCCTCATTTTCTCCTCTGCATCTCCAGGGACATCTTCAAAACCATCAAGGCATGTTTCTTGATATGTGATGGCTCCACTAAGCCAAATCTTCAAATCAGACAGCATGGCATTAAAGCTAGCTACATCAAATTCCTTAAACTTGTTATATGATCTCCTGAGATCGTTAACTGCACGATTTGCTAGCTCGTGGCAGTTATCGAGAGCTGATTTTGCTCGGGCATCACTTTGAAGCTTTTGCAAGACAGTCGAGTTCTTAGCAGCATCTTCGATATACTTGATTGTCGCTTCAAAAGCAAGCTCGATGAGTTCTTTGGGGTCGTCAGTGTCCTTATCCGAAGATTTGAGGGTATCGATGCAAGTTTCTTGATAATCTGTCGTTGCGCAAATAGTTTGGATGGCCTTCGAAGATGAAGATAGATCCTGGCTATCAGAAGTGTCGGTTTTATCTTCCCGGGTACCGATTGTGAGAGCAACCACCATGGCAACCAATAATATGGGAGATATACTTAGTGTGGCAATTTTTTTCTTATTTGCCATTTTTTAGTCACAAAACAAAGCTCTCCAATTCAATCAGTTTCTGAAATGGAGAAGGGCCTATAGAATTACTTGACCCTCTCCTTGCAAATTATGAAAAGCGAGAACATAAACTGTTGGCTTGGAGAATATTAAAACGACAATACTTAATAGATGAGGAGTTAAAACATAGGCTGAAATTTGTACAGGCAGTTATTTCTGTTAAGGAATTTGAGGTTTTAAGGGAAGCAAGAAAAGAAAAAACCAGACATTAATGTCCAAGAAAATAGGGGAAATTAATGTTTCACAGACAATGCAATCCACACCTCTGCCATATATAGATTAAACATTTGAAGGAAATAAAATGGTTAATTATTTTATATCATATTAAGACCAAATTTTATTGTTGCGGTGCTTCGGAAAAGAAATTAAATTTTCGAATGAGTCTATGGTTCAAGACAACATCAGAGTATAATGATTAACAGTCATCTACTTATCCTCGGAAAATCCTGGGATAATGTTACAACTCTTCCTGTTTAAATTCTGTCACAAATAACGGTATTGTTCAAGAAATTATCCCTCGCTTGTACAGCTTATCTCTGCCTTCTGATTGTGAATAAATTGAAGTCGGTGATGGATTCACAATATGATTTTTTACTTGCGATGCGATAAAATACTCTGCGTTCCAGTACCGAAGGTAGAGATAAGGAGATAAAGTGGATGGAGGATGGAATATAAGTGACCTACCCCCAATCTCTATCTCCAACCTTTGCTTCTCGTATCCTCCTTACTAATAAGCTTTCGACATCTCCTTTCTTCATTTCTGATATGCTTCTGAGTATTGACAGACAGAGAAGAATAGTTCAACGACGAGTATCTTCCAATCAGAAGAGCAAAGGCTTTTCCGGTTGGATTCTCCTCTGAGAACCTAATTATAGTCACAAATTCATCTTCTTCAACATATCCTTCTTCCCTTTTTCCGTCTTATGTTGCTTCCTTAGCCTTTGAGCCTGACTTTTTGACCTGATATTGCATTTGTCACCCATTCGACAGCTTTACCTGTACCCAGTAGTTTAATGTCACGCTTCATATTCCTTGTGACTGTTACTAATATTCTTGACCTCATTCGAATAATAAAACACTCTCTTCCAGTAGTGATTCATTCTCAGAATTACATCTGATCATTGCACCTGAATCGCCTGTTACTTATCCGGAACGCATTTTAGCAAGATGCTTGCACGGGTGGAGTGATCAAAGCCACAGCACTAATCTTTGATTGACCTCTTCATCTGAAGTGAGAAGCTAGCTTCCTTGCTGACGGAGCTCGAGCATCGTTCCTTTGGTCCCAAATTCACAGTACAGACGAGAGCTGTGAGACATTTACCGGATTTAAAGTACGAAAATAACAAATCCATTCAATATCGAGAGGAGGAAGAATCAATCATTGGAGGCTTTGACCCAGATAAAGATCAGCAAATAATGGCATCCATAGCTGATCATACCTAAAAATCAATTAACAAGTTATAAAATTCCTTGGTTTTTTTGGCGCAGCCAATGGGAATCATTTAACAAGTTATAAAATTCCAAGGTTTTTTTTAGCAGCCACAAGATCGACATTGAAGCCCACAGTTTCCTCTTCTGATATCTCCTAAGGCTCCTGATGGAAGAATTTCCATCAGAAGTTTACCTTTTTTTGAATGTTCGTGAGTTTTTGACATAGACTAAAGGCATAGATATATTAAAAAATCTGAAAGAATTCTTAAAGAAAATATTCACATATACATAAGCTGAAATCTTGATTCGTTTAACATTTTTCAAGTGTGAAGGTGGACTTAATCTCGTATGATTTGTTTATTCAATACTGTTGAATATTTCTATTTAAAATTTTAGCCATTAAGGAGTATACAAATTAGTTTCATCTTTCAACGTAAAGTGGAGTCTTTGAGCTAATACTTTGATTCTGTATCAATAAAATTCTTGAACTTCTTGTGAATGTAGCGTCTTTCACTACATGGCCTATAGAGGATTGTTACTCTTAAATGAAAGGATTGCTTATGTCTTTCAATCGCTTGTGTGTATATATATATATGTTACTCTTAAATGAAATGATTGCTTATGTCTTTCAATCGCTTGTGTGTGTCTATATATATGTGTGTTTGTGTGTGTGAAGTTCTCAGCTTGCATAATTTTCCTTGACAGGCTGCTATGGAGGCATAAACATTGAGTTGTGAGGAGTATTGAGGAGAATGTAACTAAACAACCTTCCAAGTAGACTATCACCCAAATATTGGATAAATCTGATATTCTCACCATAAGTTCTCGTGTCAAGGTTGAGTAGTTATTCGTCGATTTGCAGAAGGTATGAAAGAAGCATGATCTTCACGTTCCAACTATCCCAGCTTCTGAAAAAAATTCGTATTTGATTCCGGAGAGCTAAAATAGCGCGAGATGACTTTGCAGCAAAAGGACTGTCTCGTGCACCGCTCCTAATGGATTTGATGACATGATAGCTGATATGACAGATGAAATAATTCCACAGCTCACGCCAACGTAAACTAGAATCCTTTTTCAAGTTCCACACCATCTTGAGTTAACAGTAGTCAGAAACAAAGGCTTTACTACTTAAGCCTGTTTGTTTCAAATTATTTTAACATGGAAATCAATTTTTTAACCTTTTTGTTTTCAAAAAAGTAGGGTCCACTATGACACAAAGTGACAAAATATTCCGACCGAGTTACTTTAGCAACGGTACAAATTCTACTTAAAATTAGAAACAAACAAGGGCTTACATTCTGAGGTTGAAAGGGCCAACAAAAGAACTACTGAAGATTCGGATCAATAATTGATTAATTTATCAAGGCACTTTTTGGTTCTAATTTTAAGCAAAACTTGTACCGTTGCATCTGTTGATGAGCCACAATATTTGACTACTTTGTATCGTAGTGAGCCCCAATTTTTTGAAAAAAATGGGTCAAAATAATCTTTTTCTTGTTGAAATAATTGAAAACAAACAGGGGCCAAGATTGAAAAAGAACCAGGCATTCCCATTATAACAATGCAGAAAATTCAGAAAAAAGACCAAGGAAATTGCAGGAAAGTGTTTGATTTGATTCTAGCATAAGGGGCTATCTATCTTATTAGTGTTTGTTTTTCTATGAATCGAGATCAAAGGAGATGAACTTTTAGTTATTAGGTAGTAATGCAGATTATAAATCAGTGACCAATGAAACATTTAACCCTAAATCACCCCTATCACATATTTAATCGTAGGGTTCAAAAACAGTTCTTGGGCATAGTCATTCTCAGAAGAACAGGCGAGAAAGACATATTCCTTAGAAATAAAAATAGAGGCAACTGAAGATCATATTAACATAATGTATGAAAATATAACATATTTATTCACAAAGTCATACAAGAATCCTTTCCAATAAAACAAAATAGTCATACATGAAATACGTAGATGAGTTTCATATGAAATTGGATTTGTCTTCAGCTTCATGGAGGATTTTTCATGGGGAAAGGCAATATGCACTTTGAAGTCCAAATTTCACATTGAAGGCAAAAAATTCGACGGTATCTAGTAAGAAATCCTCGTAGTCTTGCAGTCCCCCCAAGGATCCAGCTTGCATTTCAAGTCTGGACTTTTGAGACTATCCAATCCCAACATCCCATGGATTGGATGGGATTGTCTCATATGCCAGAGTTGGAAGGCAAGCGGAAATCATTTGAACCATGGAAAGGCAATATATATACACCTGAGGACCAAAGGCCGCATAGAAGGCAAACAATTTGAAGGTTGATGCTGGTAAAAAATCCTCCTCTATGGATTTCCACTTGCATTCCAAGGTTGGACCTATGAGACTATCCCATCCCAACATGGAACATTGGTTGGATGGGACTCTCTCACAAGCAGAAAACCACAAGGCCTATAAGACCAGGAAGATTTCTACACATGCGCAGCACCCCTCCAGCAACCAAACACCTTCATTCCCCACGAACCTGCTTCTAGCCACTGTCAAAGAACGAATTAACTCCCTGACCCCGGCCAAGCACCCCCACCCTCCACTGCAGCATTTCATCATTGCCTTTCCCACCGCTTTCCCTACCAAGGCCCCTTGTCCAGCTACCCAACTTCCCCAACCTCCACATCTAGACAGCAAAAGGTGAACAGAGAATCAGAATAGTTGAGGAATTGGCTTCTAACAAGCCAGTTAAGCGACATTCATATAGGGTTAAATTCAAAGAATTTTAACAATTCTTTTAATATATCTCATTTTCAGTACAAAAACAAAACAATACCATTTATTGCTCTTCATGAAAAAGAATAAAATGTTCTTTTCATAGTGCTAACTAAGAGTGTGTAAAAAATGTAATATGTTTTTGAAAATATATATTATTTATCGTAGAATAAGTAGCCTATCTATAAAAGATTAGCCAAACATGCTCAAATTGATCAAAATGTGCAAGATTTGTACTTTACTAATGAAACTGTAATCTCAAAACAAAGGTTTAAAAATAACATAAAAAGAGAGATTAATTCAAGTTAACAAAAATGCACAAAAATGTGAAAAATTAATAGTGTTCCCTCAGAAAATTCTAAATTTCTGATTTCAATCATAAAATAATCAGAATTAGCATGGTCAGTTTGAAAGCATCACAGGGAACAGCTTAAAGAGAGAAATTTGAAAATCAAATGTAAAAATCATCCATAGCCTCTAATAGAAAACTCCAAATCCAATAGTTTAAAATAAATTGGTAAAAACAACGAGTAAAGGTGTGAAGCTCAGAAAGACGTGAGATGGAGTATTTTCCCAGACCTTACACAGAGAAGGTCTCATAATGAGCTGGGATTAAAGCTTATCATCACAGCTAACACCTTGTATAATCTCGTTTGAATGTCGATAAAATTCAGAAAAAAAAATTAATAAATCAAATCATAGAAACGCAGCGCATATAGAGACTCACATTGAATGGGAGATCACATTCTGTAGAAATCGGAGCGACCAGCCAGATTCAACCACCGGGGCGAGAGGGGAAGTAGATGAGTATCGTGGTGGAGAGGGTATAAAGGGGCGTGAGGTTTAAATAATGCATAGCGATTTGGAATTAGGGTTTTTTGTGCCCTAATACTGTTAGCGCTAGTTTAACGGGCCATATATGGGTCAGATCCATAAGTTAGTGGCCCGATCCAGCAGACAAAATTGCAGCAGCAGTAAACTTTTTCAAATTCTTTATTTTGGAAGAGTGTTTTAGTCATATAATAGAGTATATTTTTAAATTGAGTTACGCTTCGACAAACTTTTTAATTTTGCTCTTTATTTTTCTCAACATTTATTTATTATTTTTCTCAGTTTTCAATTAATATACATTTTTAGATGACAATAACTAAAATATTCAATACAATATGAATAATTTAAATAGTGGAACATTGAAACTTACAATTTTATTAAGCACAATTTTCATAAAATATTGATAGATAGGTCAAATTCACTCTTTATTATAAAAAGTTAAAATAAATAGACTTGGAGATGTTTTAATGTATGCATTATTGGGTGAAATCTACACACTTGACATATTGAAAAATTAAGGCCACACTTTTTAGAAGTTTTACATGACTTAATTAGTGTTTTCAACCTAAATTCTAAATTCTCAACCTTTTTAAGAGCGTGTTTGGTAGAGATTAAAATAGGATTAAAATTAAAAATATAGCCGTTATTGTTGTTTCCATCACATTGGAATCTAAATTTACAAATTTATGTGACTTTCAGTTGAATGAATTATTATAAAAAAAATTGTTTCTCCGTATTATCATGACACAATCTCTCCTAAAAAATTACTCCATCCGTTTGCATGCATCACATTTATCCCAGAAGAAACATGATTTCAAAATATATAATAATACTATTTGTACATCATGATTTACAGAATGATGACAGAAAGACAGAGAAAGAGAGAAAAAAAGTCAGCTAATATAAATCACATCAGAGAAAGAGAGAAAAACCCAAAAAAGGAAACAAAAAGTCAATTAATATAACCCACATCATCATTTTTTAAATCAATTTGTAAATTATGATGTACAAATAGAATTATTCCAAAAGATATTATCACATTCTTCCGAATCCTTCCATAATTATTTTTAATCTTTCAGAAATTCTACCTCGCTAAAATATTTAGGTTGTGTTTGATAGACAAGTTTTTCCATGTAACCAGGAATTTATTTTTTATTTCCTACCAATTGACTTGTTTGATAGACAAATTTTTCTTGGCAATTACTTTTCCTCTTGGTGCCCACACGTGCACCAATGCCTTGAAATTAAGGAATTCATTTTCCCACTTTTTTTGGTGGGAAAACTGAATTCCAGGTTTTTGATTTTTTTTTAATATTTTTTGCAAGGAAACAAATTTCATAATCAATTGTAAAAAAAAAAAAAATCACTTTAATGAACAATTTTCATGTAAACAAAGTCAAACAAACACCAAATTTTGATGAAAATTTTTTTCCCCTTTTTTTAAAATTTTTTAGCAATGAAAACAAATTTTATAACCAATTGTGGAATAAATTATCACTTTAATAGATAATTTCCATTTAAAGTAAAGACAAACGAACACAAAATTTTAAAATTTTTTTAGTGAAAAATTATATCAATTAAACACACTTAATTAACAATTTCCTGCAAAATAATTTTTAGGCAATTACTTTCTCAGAAATTCATTTTCTTTCCACATATTTTTCACCATTGTAATCAAACGGACCCTTACAGAAAAAAAAAAAAAAGAATAAGTGAGACCGCCATTTTAAGTTACAAATTCTTACTAGAGAACAATACATATCTCCTACATATAGACCACATTTTACAACTAAAAAATTCCCTAAAATATTTCATAAATCAAGTAGTAAATAA